>CAKNYM010042890.1:0-76435 GCA_932195095.1 Andricus curvator | reverse complement strand
AACTATATATATACAACTATATATATAGTTAAAAGGTTGTCATAAGGACCACCGCAGGGTATTGCCGGGAGCGGGTGCTAATCTGAAAAATTGCACCTGCTCCCAGCGAGATCGTGGTAAAATTTCAGCTGTAACCACGTCTCACGACGGTGAGATAGGTGGTTACAGTCTGCGACAAATTCAATACGATGATCCGGCGAAAGTCTTGTGTACCCTCAGCACACGAAGCGACCCAAGGACGACCTCCTTCTGCATTTTCGTTGCAAGTGTCTCAGCATTTTTTTGACGCGCAGGGATTCTTTTCAGGCTATTAACCAGTGAAACCTTGGCACCTACAAGAGTGCCGATGATCAAGACGATTAACTTAACAGAATATTCCGGGTATAACCGTCGCAACTCCCTTATAAGGTCTTTATACCTCTCTTTCTTTTCTTTCTTCTTGGCTATGACGTTTTTGTCAGCTGGTGCCGAAAATTCGATAACGAACATTGTTCGTTTCTCCAACTCAAGGAGATGTTAGTTAGTTAGTTAGTTAGTTAGTCCTCGAGTGCGCAACACTTCTTATTTTCGACAATTGACTCCATTCCCCTAGAAGCGTTTAGCGGAGCGATATTTCGGCTAATGCCGTAAGAGTGACAGGGCTGGTAATAAAGCATTCTTATTGCCGCATTGTGCCTTTGGATGTTAGTCGTTCCCGCATGAGTTGGAAAACTAGATAGTATGTGTCCTGGATGCTCGGGGTGTGTATGACACGCTCTGCAGCTATCATCCGGAATGTCTTGACTCAAAATGTGGCGACGGTATGCTAGAGTGGAAATGACACCATCTTGACATGCCAAATGAAACCCTCCGTGCCCGACTTCAATCCGGGTGATTTAACGAAAGCAAACGTTAGCTCATACGACATCGACTGCTCCTCCACATTTCTGTGGAAGATGCCGTGCATCCTCTTATCGAGGAGATGTTCGGGAAGTTTTTCTCCTCTGCTTTCTTAATGCGGGCCTTCAGGTGTGAGTACTCGAGATGGATAAGATTTGACGCATTTTGCCCACCCCTGATATTGAAGTCAAGGCTGAGTGTTTCAGCAGCCTCCTCCGCTGCTTTGTACAGAAACGCCCCTTTGCCCACTTCTTCGTGTTTCCTGACCATTTTAAGAAGAGGGTCTTGTCCATTTGCGACTATATGTGCTGTACCCAAAATAATCCTGTTGTGAAGACATTCAAGATTCAGTATTCCGCGACCACCTTGACAGCGTGAGATGTAAAGTAGCGGAACAGAAGACTTGAGGTGCATGCTTTTCTTCATGCGCATAACCAGTCCGGACCAGATATCAAGGCATCTGAGTTCGTCCTTCGTCTATGGAACCACTCCAAATGAACAGAGTACTACCGGGACAGCAAGCATGTTCGTCACAGATACTTTATTCCTCGCCGACATTCTGGAAGACCAAATCCGTCAGATGAGACGTTTTTATCTGCATCGGAGAGTATCCTTTATAGATGTCACGTCCTGAATGCGTTTCTGTGGCACGCTCAGGTATGTATAGGTTGTCCCAGGGCCAAGGTGTCATATAACGCTTCTTGCGACGAGCTCGGGGTCTTCGGGGATGCTATTAAGTTTTCCTTCCTTCAAATAAACCTTGGCGCATTTCTCTAACCCAAACTTCATTCTAATCTCTTGAGTGTCCTCGTTGACAATGCCTAGAGCTAGATATAGTTTCTCTTGGTTTTTAGCACAGATCTTGAGATCATCCATGTAAAATAGATAAGTGACCTTATGCTTTCGATTTCCAAGTTTGCCGCAGTGGTATCCTTCGGAATGGTGACACTGTTAGCGATCACACGATGTTTTCCAGATGAAATATTGCATCTGGTTTTCCAAAGCGGCCTTAATCTCTCTATGCACCTCACGATGTGTGCATGAACCTTTAAGCTTCTCAACAGATAGATGATAAGTCTATGGGAGGTTGAATCGAAAACTTTTCGGTAATCAATCCAGGCCATCGAAAGATAACGCTGGTAGGATGCTGCGTCTTTACAGACACACCTATCGATGAGCAGGTTCTCTCGAAATCCTGCTACGCCTTTCTTTGATCTGCGTTCTTCGTACATCTTTCGCCACACAGGTCCAATTGTACGAACGATCCTATAATTTAGGATAGCTGTGAAAACCTTATACTGTGTGTTCAGACAAGCTATTGGCCCGTAATTCTTAGGGTCAGCTAAGTTGCCTGTCCTCAGCTGGAGCACTGTGCGCCCTTCCATCAACTACACCGGAATAGGCTCTTCCGACTTTAGATATGAGGTGAAAATGCGGGCCAGATGCTGGTGGGTTAAAGGAAACTTCTTCCACCAGAAAGTCTTGATACCATCTGGTTCCGGAGCGGAATAGTTCTTCATGCCTCTTAATACGTTTTTCACCTCCTCGGTAGTGATAGGTGAGCATTCCTCCTTCAGTATTCTTTTAGTGGATGCTGGACTTCGTATACTTCTCTCCAAAGTGCCTCGACCTCCTCTGGTGTGGGTGGGTCGACGACAGTAACTGGAGGGTTTCGGAAGAGTCGAGATGGGTCATACAGAAACTGTTGATTTTCTATGACCCACCTCTCTCTCCGCTTTAGACTTCTGCTAGCGTTAGATAGTACGCGTATTCTGTCAAAAATATGCTGCCTGATGGTCAGTAGCTTTGACTTGTTGAGTGTGTGATGACAGATCCGCAGTTCGCGCGCGAACTGTCGAAGCTTGGCAGTGAAAGACCTGCCAGATGTTATGTAGTCAATCACACACTGAATTCGGGGCGCGTACTGCCTTGCCCAGCCTATCTTTGTGCTGACTTGATGCATTTGTCTTTTGGTCTGATGATTAACCGTTGGTTTTGTTTTACGGTTTGCATCTGCCAAAGCTCTCGCTGCATTATACACACTACAATTAATAGTCCAGATATCGGATTTTTCGGAAAAACTCCACGAAGCTCGTCATCCAGTTCAGCCAGATCTTTGGGCTTGAGAGAAACCTGAATGTTGATGTTACGCCGGGTTCTGAAGCATCGCTCTTCCTCTATTGGATGCCTGCTCGCGGCTTGTCTCAGTGTCGCCTCTCTTTCTCTGTTGCTGGCTTGTTCTGGCTGCAGTTGAGTAGGCGCTTCGCTTATATAACCCCTTTTCCGGAGTTCCTCGGCACGGTTTCGCAGACGTTTATGCGAAAAATGCGAGAGCTCTGGGTGTTTCTCGCAATACAGAGTACGCATTCGCGCCATGTAACCTTTCGTTCAGGGGCCATACTTGTATCATAGCACTCTAGCAGGTCGTCCCTGAATCGATCCATCCACTTAAAAGTAATTAGATTCTGCCGGTCAATCGCATTGACTCCGTCTTGATTGGCTGCCCCAACTCTAGGATAGTCGGCATTGTTGTCCGACCCATTGTTGGGAGCCCTGCAAGATCAATTGTTTGAACCGCACTTACTACAACTATGTTTGGTGTTACCATTGCTGTTCCCACGAGCAGCTAGGGAAAAGGGTTCGTCCATCCTTGTAGAGCCCCGCATGCAAGGATAAGGCTACATACTCTGATAGGACGCCCGGTATCCTAGAGTCACCGTTTGAGACACCTCATCAAGGTGCCATTCAGCTTTCAGCACAGTGGTCACGCCTCCGCTTATGAGTTATTCCTTCGGGACCATCCCTGGACAATTGTCCGCGACTGCTTATTAATCATTGTAACCATATTCAGGAGAAACCCTTGGTACAGGGACCCTCTATCCACAGCCCGAGGACGCGTTTGGAGGCTTTGTCATAGGCTCTCCGGTTCGATTCCCAAGGAATCAAAACCGAAACCGAAAAAAAACGATTAAAAATGATAATTTTCAAAGAATTCTGGAACTTCAATGTTTGTGAAAATAATTTTGTATTTCAACTACAGTGTGAATTTTTTTATAAAATATATGTAGCTAAACAATTTTTGAAGCATATTTGAAGAGTTCTTTAACTACCAGTTCTTAGATAATAATTTTCTATGTTTACTATAGTTTAATTTTACAAAAATTTATAATAAAGGCAGAAAACTCAGTACGTTTTAATTCAAAAAATTTGAAAAAATTTTCAATTAAAATTTAGTTATACAGAAAATTGAAGAAAAAAAAATTTGTTGATGTTTTTTTACAACAGTGTAAGAGATTCAATCAATCTTAAATTTTAAATTGCGTTCCTAGAAGAAGTTATGTCATTTTCACAGATTCAATCAAGCTTACTGATTAAGGCCACTATTGTGTTCGATGAAAAATATCTTGATAATAACAATTATTGACAACAGTGTTGTACGATCAAAAGAGTACAAATATTTTGACTAATAAAATTACTAACTTCATACGAATCTTTAGTAGTTCACTTTTCTCTAAATGAATTAGTTGAATTTCAATAGCAATTTGTGAAAATTTACTGAATTTTAATTTTAGGAGGGGAGCACTGTGCATTGTGAGAATAATTTTCATTTTATATTGAAATATTTCAAATGTGGATAATTATATATTCCAATCAGAATGCAGTTTAAATTATAAATATTATTATGTTTACCAATAGGGTTGAGAAAAACCACTAAGATTGAACACAGAATACCAGATACGGTTCTCATTTTTTTGAAATAATAATACCTACTGATCAAGAATTTTGATAATTATGAAAAATAATTAATATTCTTCAAAATGTTGTAGCACATATTATAATAGTCGCTATCTTATTTGTCTTTTTAAATTATTTGTATTTCATATCTCTGTTTTTCCTACACTGAAATCGCAAAAATAATTCAGATGGATGTCATTATTAGGTTCAATTTGGAGTGAAACCAGTTACTTATTACGCAATGAATATATCAGTATTTGTTCAAAAATGTGATTAAACTTTATCTTTTGTTGAAAAAAGAAGGGTTATTCAAGCAATTTAGCTACAATAATAAAATATTACGTAATCTTCAACATTAAGGCGGTGAAAGAGTGTAAGAAAAATGAAGATAAAGGCTCGAATCGAGTAGGATCACCAACCGACAGGGTGTGCCTAAAAAGCAGAATCTAACAGATAAAGGAAGAAAGTCGAGTGCAGTATGAAGTATGGATAGAAGAAGCGAGGAAATAATATATAGAAAAGACAAAAAAATCACAATTTGAGAAGTTTGAGTTATTAAAGGTGTGGGAGGAATAGAAAGGAAGGGTGAAGAAGGTTAGGAAAGTTGAAAAGATTAAGATTAGAAAGGAAAAGAAGAAAAACTGGACAAATATCAGGTGGGATACTGATTGCAAAAAAAAGGAAGTGATGAGAGAGTATGAGGACTGAAAAAAGGTAAAAGCAGATAGGTTAAAGTATGTAGATAATAGGAAGAAGTATAGATAACTATATAAGAGAAAAGAGGAAGTAAAGCAAAAAGAAATGAAGAAGGAAATTTTTAGTATTATAACGGAAGGGGAAGTGTGGAAGTTTATTATTAAATTGATGAAGAAAACAGCGGGCAGAAGTAATAAGATCAAAATGAATGAATAAAGAAAGTGTTTTAAAGAAATGTTCAGAGGGTCAGACGAAACGAAAACGGATAACTGGGAAGTGATGGTCTAAGTAATTAGACATGGGTTTACAGCAGGGGAGGAGTGAGAAGGAAACTGACAGATTTGGTGAAAAGAGTGTGAGAAGGAGAGGGATTTCCAAATCAATGGGAAGAAGGGTTGATAATACTGATATACAAGAAAGGAGGGAAAGGGAGGTAGGAAATCACAGGTGTATAACTCTTTTGAATACGGCGTACAAGTTACGAGTATATGCTACGGTCTTGAAGGAAAGGTTAAAGAAGGAAGTTGAGAATAAAGGGATACTACTTGAAAGTGAATCAAAATTTAGGGAGAGCAGAAGTATTATAGATAACATATATATACTAAAACTTGTTGTAGAATGTAGAGAAAGATAAGGGACGAAAAGGAGGTAAAGTATGCGGGTTTTTCGTGGATTTAAAGGTCGCCTTTCAAAATGGATCAAATTGTGCGAGTTAGGGACGGCAGTGGGAAGTTAGTGTTTAAGCAAGGGCGCCCGCTAAGCCAACTGCTATTTGCAGTTTTCATAGTGGATATGGAGGAAGAATTGTAAAAAGGAATGAAGCGGGACTAGTTCTAGGAGGAAATGGATTTTGGTCATTAGCATACGTAGATCACATAGTGTTACTAGCTAAAGAGGAGGAGGTATTTCGAAGTATGATGAGAAGATTAGAAAAAAGCATTGGAGACAACAAATTGATTATAAATGTAGATGAGTCGAAAATAATAATCTCCGGAAAACAAAAGATGAAGTTAGTGTCGGGTGTATTAATATATACAGTGGAAATATGGCGATGGAAAGAATATAAGAAAGTTTGAAGATTGCATGAAAAAATATATTCGATGGACATTTGCGTTAGAGAGATTTAGGAATTGGTATATAGTGTTAAGAGGGATGAATAGAAAGAACATGAAAATGAGAGCAGCTAACAAATCGTGAAAGAAAAAATCTTTGAAAGCGATGACCTAACGATAGTTAAAGCATGACTGAAGGAGAGGGAATTGTGAATAGGGGAAGTAAAGGGAAAAGAAGGAAAGGTACTTGAATAGGAATGGTTTGTCCAAAAAGTTAGTGAGTGGAGAGGGCAAAAATGGAATAAAAATACCACACGAATGATCGAAAGGGATACAGAAGTGGATACTAAATGTAGATACTTTGGAAATAATGGTCTCCAGCAAACAAAACAGGAAAATATAAGAGAGAAAAGAAATTTTATTTCAGTGATTTTTGACTGATATAGCTCTCGTGAGTGACCTCTTGTGACGATTTGTGACATTTCGGTGAACCATCTTATATTTTTCAAACCTCATCTTTTTACTGAAAATTATGTCTTATTGGATGCACAAATCTAATCTGTACGTATATGTTAAATTGGACTAAAATTCCTATTATTGAATAGTCTTTATACAGAATCTTATGGTGGAATCTTATATTTTTTTGAATTTACACTCAGTTATACAATAGGAGTCCAATGTTCAACACACTTATCCGTTTACAAAAAAAATTGCCTTTCTTGGATGAAACAATTAAAAATATTCTATTTTTCAATTAGTATGAAATAGATCCTGATGAGTATTACAAATTGATGCGCTATGTGGAGTACACATATTCTGGCAGGCTCAAACCTATACAGGAAAACCAGCAGTAATCGTTGTACTGTTTTCGGATAAACTCTCCTTTGTTGTAAAATATTTTAAGCTTCTGAAAATTCACAAATTTGATAAGCTTTTCCACATAGCATAGCTTGCCAAAAATTATGCATCCCTGGATTTATTTTTTGACGAAACATGAACTTTTCGCTGCCTCTTATAGAATGAGATAAACTTTAAGTTAAATCATTCCGGAATAAGTACTATTTTGTTACAGAAAATTATGTTTGGTCTTTGAATACACATAATTGACACGGATAGTCTCTAATCTATATTTGTATGATAAAACGGGCATCGTCAAATCTATGCAACAATTTTATTTTGATCAGATCAAAATTTAGCTCGGACTTTTCTTTTTCGGAAAGTAGGAAACTAATCAAAGATCTAACACACATGACAACCACGAGCTGCCCTAAGTTGTATGATAGTTTTTTCAGCCAAAATGTCCTTTCTAGGGTAGTATATAGTACTTTTTCTCATGATTCGCAAGCCTTTTAGATATTACTGTTAGTGTTCATTTAAGATTTGTCTTTTATATTTCAGTGAGGCGAGCGATCATTAACGAAAATCGTCTGGCTATTTTCAGCGGACTATAATATTGTATAGTATCTTTTCAAATATAATTTTGGTCGATCTAATCAACAAATGGAAGATTCTGTCTGATACAGAAAATTTTCTTCTAACTCGTTTATAGAATTCAGAGCATTTTTTTTATCTAAGTTTTTCAAAAAGACTTAACTCAGTTATAAGATCTTGTTTTTTTATACCATCTAGACTTTTTTTTGAATAAACTATAATTTGCAGAAAAAGATAGCACTTATGTTTCCATATCTCTTAAAGGGTTTATATTGTTCTGAAACCACTAATTTGGCTTTAACCGAAATCGCTTCAAATATTTACGGTTTATTTCAAATAATTTCAACTCCACCTAACCAACAAGTTTGGCAGTTTCATTCCAATATGACAATTTCTTCTTAGAAAATCAGGTGATTGTCTTATGGGGGTTTCATCTTCTCATGATGGAGTACTTGATTTGACACATATTTCCTTCTAATTAATCTACCATATTTAAATTTCCTACAAGAGTTATCTTTCCATTAAATATCATATTCCATATTATAAAAAGGGATGAACTTGATTTTCATTATGTTGCAATGCGAATGAATTAGCTAACCAAAATAGGAATATTTTTAAAAATATAAAAGATAGGCTTAATTAGATAAAGAATTTGCAATTATATACAATTATTTGTTAAAAATATTTTGATGGTTGTTTTCTACCCAAAAATTCGTATTGGATATTATCAGATAACATGTTACGGATGAGTTGCTTTGGCGGCCACCCCTCAAGAAGTTGTTTCCTCTTCAGTTTTGTGTTTCCAGTTTTTTGTTATGCTTTTCTAAAAGAGTGAATTATGAGTAAGTTTCGATGTAAAGCTCGTATTGATTTTTTTCCGTAAATGTCAATTTCTTTTTTTTTTATTTTGATAATTCGAACATTCACAATTTTCTGATTAAATTTGTCTACATATTTTTCAATAATTGTGAAGATAATATTAATGCAAGTAAATTGAAAAACTCAAAAAGGAAGTGAAATTGTATGAGATTACAACTGAAATACATCTTCTAATAATAACCCGTTATACATATTAAAATAAAATAGTACAATATAGTATAATGGGAAAAACGTATTTATTAAAGAAAGGAATTATCACTTTCAGAAAAGAGGAAGTTTTTCAATTTTTTGGGGAAAAATAATTTGTCATACAGAATACACAATTCGAATAACAATTTATTTGTTAAAATTTTTTGAACACTCACATTCTATAGCTAAGAGAGATTCTGAGATATGAGAAGCAGGATAATCAGTATTATGATTTTGATTTTAAAGTATAAATCTAATTTCCCTACGATTTTTCAGAAAATTTAAAAAGATATCTGAAGATTTCAGATATGTTGAAAATAAATCTAAAAAATTGTAAAGAAAATTTCGTTTATTTGGAAGAAATTAGGAAATATTTTCATTTTTTCAGAACAGTTTTCAGGTTTGAAAATATTTTTAATTTCTTCAAAAATTCTAAACGTCCTCTCGAATTTTTGTAACGAATTGTGAAAAGCTTTCCAAATTACAAAAATTGCACTTCCACATTTCCACAAATCTTCCACATTTTCTAATTCTTTTTAAATCTTATTTTATTTTCTTTAACAATTGATTGGTCTTGATAATATTTTTAAAACGTCGAAACATTCTAAATATCTTTCAAAATAATTTGAATTTTTCCTTTTGAAAAAAAATCTGAAAAATTAAAAACATTACCTTAAAATCTTCCAGATTTTTGTGTGTGACAAGTTTGTGGATGTTATCAATTATTTTCAAATCATTTTGAATATTCTCTTCAAATTAGTTAGAAAAAAAAGAATCATTTTAAATTTTACTAGCAACTTAAGAAAATGTTTCATTCTCTTGAAACCTTTCAAAACACGTAAAAAGCTTCTGAATGTTTTGTTCACTATCTTTAAAAATATACTTTTTGTTTGAAATTCCTATAAGCCTTTTAAACTAACTTGAATTCTTCTGAAAAATTTGGAGAAACTTTCAAAATTACAAAAATTGCCTTTCAATCTTTCACATTTTTTTCAACATTTGAAAAAAAAATTTTATCTTTTTGAATTTTCTTTAATGATTAATTAGTCAAAATAAAAAAAAAATCATTTTAAGTTTTCCTCATTTTTTCGAAATGTTCTAAAATCCACATTTGATTAAAATTTTTCTTTATTCTCTTCAAAATATAAATATTCTATACATTTTTTGAAAACTTCGAAACATTCTAAATATCTTTCAGAATATTTCAAATTTCTCCTCAAATTAAAAAAAAAAAATCTGGAAAATCAAAAACATTACCTTAAATACTTCCAGATTGTTTTTGTGCCAAGTTTGCAAGACTTCTGCAATGTTCAAAAAATTCTTTTTTCCAAATTAATTAAAAAAAAATTATGATTATTTTACATTCTTCTAGGAAACTAAAGAAATTTTTCACTTTCTTGAAACCTTTCAAAACGCTTGAAAAGCCTCTAAATGTTTTGTTCGCTATCTTCAAAAATTAACTTTTTGTTTAAATTTGATTGAAATCTTTTTAAGTTTCAAATCATTCTTGAATCATTTTAAGACTTCGAAATAACTCTTAAGCTTCCAACAATTATAAGATAAATAAATAAGCTACTTTACTAATATTTTTCAGAGAAATTACTATTATTATCATTTATAATAATAATTTTTTTTCCAAACAATGAATCAGAAATCAAACGGTACTTCGGCAAAATAAAAAGTGTATAAAATACGATTAGTAGTATTATTAGGTCACATATTTGTAGATTTAGGTAAAATAGAAGTTGAGGGATATCGTTGCGCCTCTTGATCAACAAATAAGAAGTAAGAAGATTTATTTAAATAAAAACTTTCGTTTAAAGTTAACAAACTTTTATCTGTCCATGCAAAAGATTTAATTTAAAAATTGAATTGAAATAAGTTTGAGTTTGTCTAAATCAAACAGATCTCACTGAGTGCTTTAGAATTTCTTCGGCAGTGCAAACTGTAGAGTTGTAGAGTTTAGGTTTTTGGAATATATAATTCTTTTCTTTCACGGCCTAGTCCCAAAGGGATAACCTCCTCGCAGCTTCTTTTTCCGGTACCTGCGGGCGGCCACACGACCAGCCCTACTCTCTCTTCTATTGTAAACGAGGAAAATCCCATCTGGACATTTTGTTTCGGAATTCCGATACGATACCGATAGGAGACGGAACTTTTCGATATTTTTACGATACGATACAAAACCGAGCGATACAAATCCGAGACTGGAAGGTGAGTATCGTATCGGTATAGTCTCAGTATCGAAAAATATCGCCCGGCGGCATCACTATTCGGTATTGGTACAATCACGTAGGCATCGTTGCGATATATGAGTAATTTAACTGTTTTATAGTTATTATTATCATTATCCGCTCTAAGAGCCACGAATGGAAACAATTCTTCTAGAAGAAATAATCCAATGACGCACTTGTGATTCTTATCTGTTTTTACCTCGTAAAAGCCTGGTGATAAATTTTGCATAATGCTTAGACTTCCACTTGAGGAACTTTGGTAATGATCAATATTGAGTTGAAGGGAAAGGGATAAATTGCGATCTTCTTATGTGGCCAACCTAATTCTGCAAAAAGTAAGTATAAATAGGAAATTATTTTTTTTTAATAAATCATAGTTTTTTTTTAACAGTTAGAGAAAGAAAATAAAAATCATTCTGAGATAATATTAAGAATTGTTTCTCAAACAGTGTTTGAGTATCACATACGTAATAACAAAATTCTTTTACGAATTGGTGAATTGTATGCCAGGCTCATACAAACCAGATCTTTAATAGTTATTTGTGACACAAGAACCTTAAGTGGCACCTTTTTTTTGCCGAGTTTGAAAGTTGCAGTACGAGTAGGAGTCGAGGCTACGCCTATACTCCGACTCATGCTGCAATTTACACGAGGCAAAGTAACACTTAACATAGGGCCGAGCGTCACACACTATTTTTTATCACACCAGTCGATCATAAGTGCAGCTAGGTTGCATAGAGTCCTAATCCAAAAACCTCAGAGGGAATCCAATCCAATCTATCCAATCGAATTCAATTCCCGAGACGAAGGACGAGTTAAACACTATTTTTTATCACACCAGTCGATCAAAAGTGCAAATAGGTTGCATAGAGTCCTAATCTAAAAATCCGAGAGGGAATCCAATCCAATTGAATTCAATTCAATTCATGAGATGAAGGACGAGTCACACACTATTTTTTATTACACCAGTTAGCGCAAGTGCAGTACGTATATATGCCAATGTCGGGGTCACTGCACTCATCGCACCATAAAATACAGATACAAATGTCCGTCAGCTAATCAGGTCAGAGTGTCAGTCACTTTATAGTACGCGGTACCCTAAGTACAAATTTTACGGCGTAGGCTATTACGGCCTATTTTTTGAAAAACATTGGCTGCTTATTTGTTAAGTATAAAAAATATAGTTTGCAAAAGATTTTACTTGGAAAAATTGATTTTTGAAGTTATTGCTGAGTTTGATTTCAATATAATTAACTAAAACTCTTTTTTCAGTGTCAGAATCCTGAGTGATTCAAATTTTTATTTTTTAATTGATTTGAACAGCTTCTTTGTGGTTAAAATTAACGTTTGATGATAAAATCCATTTTCCGACGCATTATAGTATGAAATGGAATTTCAATTAATTCAAATTTGACAAAAAGCAACAAAAATTGCCATCAAAGTTAAAGGGACGTATTCGGTAATTAACATAAAAATTCTGTCAAAAAAATATTTTTTCTTCAATTTTTGCCTAAACCGTATTATTTTTAAAAAGAATTACTCAAAATTAAACAGTAATATTCGCTTCAATTTTTTTCTCTAATTAACAAAAATGATTTTTCAAAATCTTTCTGATTGAAATAAGAAATTTCAGAAATTATAATATTGTCGAAAATCTAAAATTCATGAATAAAATTGCAAACCCAAGGTAATTTTCGAATATTAACAGTGAAAGAAATGTCAAATGATAAAACCAAAATTAATAGATAAAATACTTTTATTTAACGAAAATATTTTTTTTATTATTTATAAATAAATAACTTCTGAATTATATACATTTGGAAACTTTCCCCTATTGGCTATTGTATTTCTAGAATTATCTGTTATCGGGAATTTACAAATTCAGTAATATTAAAATCTGTATGACATTTTTCTGCTCGGAAATTATCAGTTGTTGGCAATTTGACAATTCTATTTCCAAAAATTTATTTTTTTCAAGAATTTCAAAGTGACGGAAATTTTATTGTTCTATATTATTTAGTTGTCTTGATAATAACAGATTTAAACTTTTTTTCTACTTTTTTCGGATGCCAAACGACAAACGTTTTTTCGGTGGGCCAAAACCTTTCAATCAATTTTAGCATTTTCATAATAACGAAAATCTATCAAATTATCTATATATAAAGCCGATAGGATAAATTACAAATTTTATTTTCCATCACAAATATCTAAAAAAAATATTTTCGTGTCTCAAAGGAAAAATATTCAAGTTCACAGTAAAAAAAAAACTAAATAAAAAATAATAAAAATTTGTGCTTATAAAAAATTTTTGTTCAAAACAAGTGTTATAAAGCACCTAGGTATTATCTTTTTTTTCTCTAAAAGGACATGTGGAAGTATAAAATAAGGAAATATAAAAAAAATCAGGGTAGGCAGTTTTTGGGAATCGAGTTATTTTTCAAATAAATTTTTGTAAACATGAAAAATAACCACGTATGAGCTGTTGGAATCAATTGAAACCTTTTTTATCTTCCGGGGTTTATAAAAATGGGGAAAAAATTGAGGTAATCAGATTGCAACAGAGCTAAGCCTGTAGTTACCTAGATTAATTCATGTTTTGGAGACTCAAGAAGTGTTTTTATTATAATGAATACATTTATTATTATAATTAACTTTTTTAGTTATTATTGGACAGCTGGTTCTGGCATGGAATGGACGAAAGAAAACTTGACAATAACAATTATCGAAAATAGTACTGTGAAGTGAAAAGGGTATACAAATTTTTAATAATATAATTCCCAATTTGATACTTACCTTTTGTGGCTCACTTTTATCTGATTGAATTAGTTCAATATAACTGTTAATTGGTGGAATTTTACTACACTGGAACTTGAATTGAAGGAATCCGGATTCCCTACGTTCCGAGAATTGTTGCCGCGGCGGCTTCGTGGTAAAAGAGGAGCCCGCGGGGTCGAGAGAGGCTTCCTCAAACATGCGTGAAACACCAGAGCGTAGCGCAAAGGCGCAGTGCGCGGGTTCTTGCGCGCGTATATTGCACAATATTATGTATTCCAATTGAAAGTGGTTTATACGGCCCTTACTTTACGTTTGGACTCTGGACTAAGTGTCAAGGCTAAGGCAAGCATTGTCGAGAACCGTTCCACATTCCAAGTTCCAGTGTGATGCATAGATTCAGTAGAGATCACTGTGAAGTGGAATAATAACTTTTATTTAGAATTAAAAGAGTTTGAATAGGAAATGAATATACTGCAATTTTAATTCAATACAAATTTTAGATATTATATTCACCAATAGGATTAGCAAAAAACACTAAGATGGAACACAGAATACAAGTTTTGTTATCATTTTATTGAAAGAAAGGAAACCCACTTATCAACAATTTCGATAAGAGTGTAATTATTTAATATTCTTCAAAGTTGTAGTACACATTATACTAGTCGCTATCTTATTTGTCTTTCAAACTCTTTGTATTTCATATCTATTTCTCCTACACTGAAGTCGCAGGAATACTTCGAATGCATAACATTATTATGTACAATATGGAAAAAAAATTGCTTATTACGCAGTAAAAGGATCAGTATTTGTTGAGAAATATGAACATTTTATTTTTCATCAAAAGAAGAAGTTATATTCATAATGTATGCAAAATGATGACTTGTAAATTCAACTTTGAATTCAATATGTAATCGTGTATTTGAACAACCTCAAAAAATAATGCTTCCTGAATACATTATTTCAAATCTTCAATATATTTTACTATCTTCTATCATCTGACAGACTTTTATTCTGATCCAAAATAACGGGAGGTAAAATCTTTGAAACAAATAATAAATTTTTCTTCATTATTTAAAATTTTAAAACTGTCTCAAACTATGAAAAAGTATTCAAAATGATCGTAGATTGTACGGACCTAAGTCTTGAAAATTAAAAAAAAAATTATTTTTGAAGAAAAACTTTTTGATTTTCTACCAACAGACTAAATGAAGATTTCAAATATACATGAAGGTTATTTTTAATTTTTTACAATGTGCAAACATCACGTACATATTTTGGTGAGAAAAGGTGAAAAGAGGATTTCTGTCACCCGCCCCTTCAAAAGAAGAGTTAATTTTGAAAAATGTTGTCACATTCTTGAATCGATGTCTTCATACCATGAATTAAATTGTAAAATCATATTTTATTCAAGAAACAGCTTCAAAGGAAAACAAATCCAAAATTTTTATTACACTTCAGAACTCCATTCTTTCATAAAAAAGAATGACTATAAATTTAGTATAATTTATCATTAAATCACTGTTTATAATATCATTAAGGTAAATCTGCGTTTATGCCTTTTGCAAGACACTTTAATAACGGCTGAAGAATTAGAGCAGGCATAAGACGAATGATTCTTATCTCTAAATGAGCGAATGAATGTATTTGTAATTATCAATTTAGTAGTATTTTTCTACTGTTTTTTGGTTGTGTAATTCTTAGATATTATATTACATTATTGATCATGTGTGGCATTCAGAAATGTAAAGATTTAGTTTTTAGATTTAACATAATTGTTATAAACAAATTATGTAAAAAATTACATGGATGGAATGATTAACCACAGGAAAAAAACTTTTTTAATGGCAAAATGCCTGAATCTCCCACAGGAGTAATGTTTAGTATAAAAAATAACCATAAATTAACAATAACTTTATTTTTCGAAAGATTCTATACCCTAACTAAGCGCTGCTACAGAGCATCGGGTGGGTTAAAGGCATGGTAGGGAAAATTAAGTTGGAGTGGAGAAAGGAGAAGAAAGTGGCGGTTGTGGAGTTGGAGGGCTGGGAAGAAAAGTTGGGGGGAATGCGAAATAAGAATAGGATAAAGGATGAGGGAGTTTTCATCGATCACGATTTGACAAGAAAGAAAAGGGATGTGCAGAGAATGCTGTACGACAGGGCTAGGAAGGAGAGGAGAGAAGGGAGATCAGCGAAGGTAGGATATCGGAAAATAAGAGTAGAGGAGAAAATGTGGGTGTGGGACGAGGAGAAAGAGGTGTTGAAGGAAGTGCAGGGGGATTGGTTTCGTAGGAAGTAGGGGGGTGGGGGTAATGCAGGATAGAGGAGTAGTGAAGGTGCTCTACTGGAACGTAGCAGGGGTAAAGAAGAAGGATGAGGAGTTCTGGAGGTTTATCCAGGAATTTGATGTTGTGGGACTGGTAGAGACGTGGGTAGAAAGAAAGCAATGGGATAAAATTGAACCAAAGCTGCCAAGGGGGTACAGGTGGAGACTCCAGGGGGCGGTCAGAGTAAAGAAGAAAAACCAGCAAAAAAAAATTTTGGAAATTTTTTTTTGTAGCAGTCCAAAATTTTCAGTAAAATAAAATTTTCAGTAAAATAAAATTTTCAGTAAAATAAAATTTTCAGTAAAATAAAATTTTCAGTAAAATATGTCTGTATCTGGGGTTTCGATCTGAACGCCAGAGTTCCACCTTCCATATTTGGTAAGCAAACAATTGGTAGGAATTAAATATTAATTTTGAATTTTTTTTTCTTTTAATTATCCAAAGATATTTATATTGCACAAAATTGGCCACAGTTTATTAAACTTTACGAGTAACATTTTGAAAAACTGAAACCGGAATAAAAATGGATAAATATACGTAGAAAATATTATTTTAAATAATACCAAACTTTAAAGATGACTTTCTGCAGCTCTTTAATATTAATCTACGTCCTAGCTTTATTAGTTCAATTACTCATAACTTCGCCAAAAAGTTTTCTGATAATACGCAGAAAAAAGTTTCGTTTCATTTCCTTTGAAAAAGATCATATTTCGTGGGCCTCCGATTGTGACTTACGCATAGACCGCACGCTAGATCAGAAAAAAGTTCAATTATTAGTACAACTGATCAAATGGTTATAAGCATTGATTTACATGTTTATTGAACTTATAAAACATTTTTGTTGTCACCCGTTTGTCACCTATTTTTAAAATAAAAATTTATCTTTCACATCTTATAACAACAATAGTTACTGTGATTACCGAAAGCTCATATGGGGCCTTCCATAAACCACGTGGTTTCTTTAAAAGGTTGGGGGGGTTAGAAGAAATGCCAGGTTGGTCTACATGGGGGGAGGGGTCAGTTCTGACGCCGAGCTACGTGGTTTTATACTTATCTGTTTAAAAAAATAAAACGCATGACTAGAAAACAGAAAAATGTTTACTGAAAACAATAATAAGTCCAAAAATATTACAACACAAAATAAATAAATTGTAACCAAAATGGTTGATTTTTAAACCAGAAAGATATCAGGGGCCTTCCATAAACCACGTAGCACTCTAGTAGGGGGCGAATGCCTACGAGAATGCCACGGTGGACTACATGGGGGGACGAAGGGGTAAAAAATTGGCAAAAATTGGGCCTCGTGGTTTATGGAAGTTCCCTATAAAAATGAACGAGGGCAGGAGGACAGTTGGGGAGTGGATTGAATACTCAAAAACTGTGTCGTATACAAAATGTAAAACATTTTAGGCTCTGCCCGGTAGTACGTTATTCAACCCAGAGGGTTTATTGTGGTCCGAAAATGTAAAAAGTTCATCCGGCTAATATACCCATTTCCCCAATTTAGATAACTTCAACCTGACGAAGGGGATCCTTTTCTTGCAGAGCATCAAATTTGTGCAATTACTTAATATTCTTTTAATGCATAAAAATCAATGCAAATTTTCAAAAAATTATGTCTTCAAAATCATGTTGAGGGACCGCACCTAAATTACGTAACAGCTTAAGGGGGGTCGAGAGATTTTGTTACGATTTGTGACTTTGGGGGGGGGGGGGGGTCCTTCATTAATGTCCTTCATTAAAAGTACCTTTTAAAACGCTCCATGCAACCACATCTCATCCTCGCTATAAGCTCCTGACTTCCTTTCTCTCCTTTCTCACATAAATATTGTGCTCTCGCCCTTGGCATAATCCACACATAGTTCCCGTTAAACCTCGACTCTCTCATTATCTCTTCGTCTGCTGTCTTCTCTCTCTCTCTCTCTCCATGTCGTTTTTCTTAACCAACTCATATACCTTTCTTCCTTCCTCGTGCATCCTTCTCACTTCATCCATCTGCAGACCATTCGTTCTAAAATACCTTTCCCTTTCAACCTCCATCTTCTCACCCCACTCCTGTTCTCCTCCTCCCACCAACACTCCGTAACCAGCTTACTTCCCCCCTCTTTCAAAAATTTCTCCTCATATTTACACGCCCGACTCCCCGCTATAATCCCTACACTCGTTCTCCTTCCCTCCTGACAATATAATTAGGCGTGTTCCTTGCCAACCCCAGTGTCTACTTTACATACCTCTCCTGTGTCCTATTTACCTCTTCACTTTCGTTCCACCCCCACACCTCTACTCCATACAATAGCACACTCATCACTAGTGAGTCAAACAATTTCATTCTTTTTCCAAAATCATCTACAAATAACTTCTTTCCCAAACCCCACACCTGCCTCATCACCGCATTTGCCCTCCTCACTCTCTCTTTTATGTGACCATCCACTCCACCATTCTTCTGAAACAAGAAGCCCAGGTACGCAAACTCTTTCACCTCCTGCACCGCCTTTCCCTTCCACTGCCACTCCCCTTCCTTATCTCTTCCCGCTCCTCTTCTGAACACCATAACCTTGGACTTTTCCGCATTCAGCTCAAACCTATTCTTATCCAGGTATCTTCTCAAACTCTTCATCATCTTCTTTAAGGCCTCCTCGCTTCTTGCCGGCAAAACTATGTCATCTGCATACGCTAGTGACCAAATTCTAACACCTCCTACCCTGACTCCTCCTACCACCCCGGCATCCAGCTTACTTTCCATATCCGCAATTAAAATCGCAAAAAGCGTTGGGCTAAGCTGATACCCTTGCCTTAAGCCCCTATCCATCCAGAATCCTTCCGGAACCCCCTCCCCTCCTCTCACCTTATCTTTGGTCTCTTCATGTATCTTCCTTACCCTCTCGATCAGGCATCTCTCCATTCCCCTATCCTTCATCGCCTCCCACAACCTCCCCCTATCCACTGAAGGAAACACGCCTTTTAAATGCACAAAACACGCGTACACTCTCGACCCCTTCTTTGCTAATTCTCTATCCACCACGTGCTGCAGACCGTATATATTGTTGATAGTACTCCTACCAGTCCTAAAACCCGCCTGCATCTCCGGCAATAGTCCTTTCCCTTCGACATCCTTCCGCAGCCTCTCCGCCGTCACCATCGCGTATACTGTATACGACGTATTGATTAGCGTAATCCCTCTATAATTCTCCTATCTATCCCTATCTCCCTTTTTATACAGTGGCACTCTTAATCCTTCTCTCCACCCTCCTGGGAATCCCTTCCCCCCTCCATACTTTCTTCGCTACCTCCTTCAGCCTCTGCCTAACCTCTTGTGTACTTAACAGCCACGCTTCGTTCTCTACCCCGTCCATCCTTGCTGCTTTTGACCTTCTTAACTTCCTTATTTGCTTATCTATCTCATCGTCATACAACTCCTCCATCTCTGCCTCTCCCGTTCTTCTAATCTCACCATCCCTCTTCCTTGCATCTGAGCCCTGAAATGATTCTTCAAAAAACTCCCTCCACTCCTCACTTCCTATCTTCTCGCTTATCCCCACTCAACGCTTCCTAAACCTATTTATTATCTTCCAGACGTCCCCATCTGTCTTAACATTTCCAAACTCCTCTTCCAGATCTTTCTCCTTTTCCTGTTCTTTCTTCTTACATATCAATTTAACCCCTTCCTCATTTCTACGTACTCTTCCCTTTTAGCATTACTCTCTTTCCACTTCTTGTACTTCCTCTTCACCTTTCTTTTCATCTTTTTACATTCCACCACATCTCTTCCACCAACTCCGCTTCAAAGCGTACCTTTCCTAAATGCTCCTGATACTTTTTGATTGCCTCCCTCGTCCAGGTCACCCTCTCTCCTATCGAGACTTTTTCCCCACCTTGGCTTCCGCCACCCTCACCTCTTATCCACAGTCTTAATGGATAATGGTCTGATTCCACCCTCCCCTCTACTGCGAATTTGTCCGTCTTCTCCCATCCTTGCATATTCATGACCACATAGTCTATCACCGATACCCCCACCTTACTTACATATATGTGTATTCTGCCTCTTCGTCCCCAGTTGCCATACCATTCGCCACCGCCCAGCCTCTATTCTCTATCCAGTCCCTTAGAATCTTCTAACCTCTGTTATAATTCCCCCACTAGCCCTTTCTTTCTTCTTTACTCTGACCGCCCCCTGGAGTCTCCACCTGTACCCCCTTGGCAGCTTTGGTTCTATTTTATCCCATTCCTTTCTTTCTACCCACGTCTCTACCAGTTTAGTAGATAAACGTTCCTTTGTGACTTTTCTTCATTTTTCCAAACTTTTAGTTTGACATCTCATTTCATCTGGAATTGGCATGATCCACAAAAAAAATGACGGTAAAGGAGGAATCGGATAAGTGTCACATGCTCTTAATATTCCGTGTACAGCAGGGTGGTGCACATTTTTTCTTCGAGTTTTTATGCATATCGCTTCAAAATTTGTTCGAATTCACAAAAAAATTAATGCTTTTCTTCAACAAAACTCAACATTTTTCTTCACAATTAGCTATAGAATTCAAATAAATAATTACTTTTCAAATTTCACCCACGAAAGTCTGTTTTATAGGGTTTATACATAAAATACTACTTTATTCTGATAACTAGACGTTTACTTAAATTTTTTAAACAATTTTAATTGTTTTTAGCAATTTTCTCGTAGAATGGAGTAAGAAGCTTGCGGCTTTTTCCGAATTTTTAAACGTTTTTTCAACTTTTCAGTTGAATCAATGTGATAGTCAATTGCTTTCAACATGAATAATGATTTACACAACCTATTATTATTTATAATAACATTATCTTGGAATAATGCTAGAAAGTTACAGTATTTCCTAAAATTTTCCACTTTTGGTCTACTTATTATTTAGATCGAGGTAATAGTTAATTCATGTTGATAAAAATAATTGTTCAAATTATTTATTATTATTTATAATAATATTTTATTTAAATAATGTTAGAAATTGCGGCTTTTTCTGAAATTTTTAGCTTTTTCTCTGCGTTTTGCTTATATTATGGTAATAGTTAATGAAATTTGACAAAAATAAATAACTTTAACATGAATTATTATTGTTTATAACTGTCTTCTCCTATGGTAGTGCTGAATACTATCTTTTTTTAGAGTTATGCTAGAAAGTTGCGGGTTTTTCTGAAATTCTCAACTTTTCTTTAAATTTTTAATTTTGAACAAATAATCAATATCTGGCTGCGTCTAGTCGGCCTGAAAAATTCATGGAGTTGGAAAAAGCTCTCCCGAAAAAAGTCCTCCCGAAATTTCGGGACGGCTAGACAAACCTCTGATAGATTTTGGACTATTCATTCTGAAGTTTGGAACGATGAAACACTTCGTTAATATTAATATCAATTCAAACAAAAAGGCTCTCAGTAACTACCTCAAAAAAATTTACATTTAATATGATGCATGTAGAAAATTTGAAGAATATTCAAAATATCTGTTTTATTTCAGTAAAATATATTCACACAAAAAAGAGATGATTCAGAAAATTATTTTGTTCATCATTTATTTATTATTTTTTACATACTTGTTAAATAATTGTTTGTTAACTGGCATTAATTATTACCTCATTATGTGAAAAGTTGACAACATATGGAAAATTGCAGATAAAATCGCCACTATCTAGCATTACAATAGAAGATATTTTAAACAAATATTTTGCTGGATAATATAAGCTTTCATTCAATATTATCCCATCCTGTTTTTAAATTTCATAAGAAAAAAATGTTGCTTCAATTTTTTTCAATGAATAAGTTATGTACGATAAAAATTTTTTTTATTTGAAAAATCATATCTCCTTTTTTCAATAATACTATCAATAATATTATTGCAATTTTCAAAAGTAAAATCAAATACATTTTCCCCGAGAACTGATTTCCCACGCGCCAATACTACCTTTAACTATTCGTTTTTACTTTAAAATTAACTCAGAAAAGTGTTTTTGGAATAAAATAAATTCTTTCTTTCATATAAAGTCAAACAAATATTTTATTAAATTAAACCAATATTTGTTTGTCTCAAATAAAATTTATTTGATTTAAACACACCATTGTTTAACTCAAACAAATTTTATTTGAATTAAAAAAATTATATCTTTGATATAAGGTAAAACAAATTTTCATTTGATTCAAACATTCTTCTGATTGTAAATTTCAGTTTTTGGTCTACGATTTTTTGCACAGATATTCCAGGTTCAAGTCAGAGAATATATACAACAAATATGACAAATTTTTTTACGAAAAAATATTAAATATGCATATAATCACATTTTTCTCAAAAACCTTACGTGATGAAATTCTAGGCCTGTGGTCATTACAATCTTATCGACTCAACTTTATCCCGGATATTCTTCTGACACATGTTCAGTATAAAAGCATTTTACGCTAAGGAGATTTATTACAGTCCTTTTTCAATTTGTGAAAAGAATTGAACTTATTTCAAAGTCGTAGATTCTATTCATTTTTGTTGAACATAAGTGTGTTAATTCCAACAAAATGTTGTCCTGCAAGATGACCTTCGTTTCAGGATTTGCCATGGCCTTAACATTGGTTTGAAATGTGGCACCATCATCAGGATATGGAGACAATCATGAAAAAAATATTTCACACGACTTCATCCGTGGCTCAACACTTTCTGGCGACAGGCCTCTTTCTCAGAAAATCATAAATAAACAATCTAAACGTTAGCGGATTGTTACTCGTCAGGAGACTTTCAACACCACATCACCTTATTTTAATATTACGCAAGTTGCTGCTTATGATCAGATGACAAATGGAACTGGGGCCTTCGTCACTCTAATTAAAGGCCATGGAATCAATTTTATTGTCAGGTTGCATGAGCGTTAACTTAATTCTCATTCCCTGTGAAGTTATATGCAGACAAACATAAAAAGGCAACTTTGTTAGACTAAAACTGATATTTCATTAAAATTTTTTAGTTTTGAAAATTTTGTCAATTATTCAAGTATAATCAAATAAAAATATTATTATAAAAATTAGGGCACTTAAGTAACAGCTCAAATGACAGGCATTTAAATAATTTCTAGGGGTAGTACAGGCCTGCTCTATTTCTTTAGCGATATCATAAATAAAGATTCAATCATAAATAATGCCAAGTCTAAAGTAATACCCTTAATAAAAAAATTGAGTTCTCAAGTGTGCACCGTACAAGTGTACAACATTTAGATTAGTTTTTCCTTGCAGCTCTTTTGTAATGAATAATAATCTTTAGATTAATTTATGGAATGACGTATGACTATCTGAAATGTGAAGGAAAATTACATAAGTTATAAATTTGTTTGTTCAATTTATTGATTAAATGTGTTGTGTGAGTTGACAACGTATAATTCTTGCCTTAACTTCGGTTTACATTTTATCCTCTGATTAACATTAAAATATTACCTGTCATAAAAGTTATTTGAAGATGTTCTCAAGTATTTTGTGGCTTATACTCTTTTGTGGACGCAAGTCACGTGAACTCATTTAAACTCTCTTATGTAAATTTGGCAATAGATTGTATAAAAGCTTCTTACATACGTCTCATATTCACATTCGTTTTCCAATTTACGAAAGAGTTTAATCAGTTACATAATCATACAGTTCACCAATTTTATTGAAGACACAAGTGATTCTACTCTGAAACAAGTAAAAAATGGTGTCGTGGAAGTTGATGTTCGCTTTCATATTTGTTATAATGTTGGCTATAAATGTGGTTCCATCATCATCTATTGATCGAAAAGATTTATTCCGCTTTCGCAGTATGCCAAAATTTAAATCACGAGTGAGATCAGCTATCGTCCTAAACAACGGGCAACTCCATCCAATCATCTACGACATTGGAGGAAGACTTGATAGAGACCGACCTCTTAATGGGAAATTTGTTAACATAAAAGCCAAACCTGGGTGGTGGGTTACTTGGGAGGACACTATGTACGCAGAAGGTGGGCAAACCATTCATCAAATTGTTGTTGAAGATAGAAACGTCAATGGGAAAGCAACTGTGAAAACAGTCGACTTTGGTTTAGCATACAACAGGGTTAGATTGAGGATCACTAGTGAATTTAACCGCGGAATCAATTGTTACATTCAGTTGTACGGGCGACCGGATGAGTATAATTTCAAGGTAGATTTGAATCTTCCAGAACCGGTAAAACCGAATCTTCAAGTTGGATATCCGGTAGATCCTAATTTTTCTAAAGCTTGGCTTCCAAAGCGTAAATATCCGAAACCACTCACCAGTTGATTTGTATCTTCATACCTTGTATAGACATTTCCTATCAGCGAGTGATTCTATATTTGAATAATTGATCTGTGTTAAAAAGTTGTGTTAAAAAAACGTTGTTAAAACTTTTGTTCTGGTATTTACGCTCTTCTCTGTTAAATTGAAATGGATATTGAAATACGAGAAATAAAAACTACCTGAGATTCATTTGCTTGAATATAATAAGTATTTTTTTTCAACAATTTTTATATACAATACTCCACAGCAGCGTTCAATAATAGAAATTGTAAAAAAAAACTAGGAACACTATATTCAGCTCTTGATAAATAAAACTTTGACCAATTTTTTCAGTTCCTGTTTGTTCAAAATTTAGTGCAAGCGTTTATAACTTAATAAATAATATTAGTGTATTTTCTTAAAGATGTAAAATATTCACAAAATAAGCTCAGTTAATTAATTTTCTTATCGTTTTCCTTCTTTTCTACACGACTCATTCTCCTTGCATACCTTTTACTGCTAATTTAATTATTGATTTAATTGTTAATTTAATGATCTTACACGAATGTGGAAAGTGTGAAAAGAAAAATACTACAGTTAGAACATTGGGAAGAGTTGGATATGATATAAAGTTTCACACAGACTTTTGGGGAATACTATTCGTTTCACTGGCTATATAAGTAAATGAGAAAAAAGTTAAGTTAGTTGTGCCAAAAATCAGATATGTGAAGAAAATTGATTTTATATGTTTTTAAAAATCAGAAGAATATTACTCGTGATGTAACTTCAAATAAAAAACATTTTTGGGTAAAAAAATTTTAATCTTACAAACAACATTTTCTTGAATAATTTTTTTGCAATTGTATTTTATCTTACTACCGCTTTATCCCAATTTGAAAAAAAGTTTGAATTTCATTAATAATAGCTTATTTTTTCGATGAAAAAATTCTCTGAAATTTCACTTGTTCCAATTTTGAAAGTAAATTATTCTATGGCTGAAATCGTTATAACAATTTTTATAAATATATATTTTTGAAAGAAATAACTGCATTTTAAGATTATTCACTTATTATTTGAATTGAAAAAAGGAGATATAGAGGGAGTCTTTTTCCCGAAGAAATCTATGCTATATTAATTTTTTTGAATTGGTAAGAAGGGACAGTGAGAAAAAATTAAATTGCAAAAACTTATGTTCAAATAATTATTTCTTCATAAATTTCAAACTGGTTTCGTTAAAAATAATGTTCGGAAAAATTAAAAAAAAAACAACTACTTGTTAACTTTTTGGAAATTTAATTTCAGTCACTATTGAAGAAATGTTTAGGGAATAATTTTCACGCCATAACTCTTAAATTCGACGCACCCGCCCGAGTGTACGGTGACCTAAAAATGCCCCAGAAAATGAAAAGTAGTATTTTTATGTAAAATTCATGATAAGGGCGGGATTGTTGGTAATTATGTTAGCATGATTTTTTTTATTCTATAAGTGAAAAATTTTTGAACTAACTTTAAATTTTGTTAAACAATTATTACTTATCTTTATTTTTAGCTTTTTCTGTAAATCATAATTAGTAAGTGTTCTTCAGGATCAATGACACGGTAAGTAAATTTTAAAATAATATTTTTCGCGTCGGCTATTTTCCAATTTTTCAAACAGTTTATATTTGTTTTTCTTCGAAATCATGAGCAGTTCATATTTTATGGAATTAATGACACACTTAGTGCGTTTTAGGAGTCATATTTTTGTCAAAGACATTTTGCAATTGTTCAAATAATTTCCATTCATATACAGGTTTTCCCACCTAATCATAAAAATGTAGTATTTTGTTGAAATAATCACAACCTTACTGTGTGATAGGAGTAATATTTTTTATTGAGGTCATTAATAAAAGTGTTAACAATTAGTAATAATCAGACACTTATGACGTTTTATTGGAAAGATGGAGGAAATTCTACTTTGTTTAATCGGGTTAAAAAAATTTTAAACATATGGAAATTGTTTGAACAATTACAAAAGAACTTAATAAGAAAATAGTATTCTCAACATTCACTTTCTTTATCCTTAATTCCAAAAAGACTACATTTTATAATTTCTAGGGGAAACTAAAATTTCATAACAAATAATTATTTAAATTATTTACAATTTTTTTTTAAATACTGGTGAACTTGTCACTCATCAAATACAAAGAACTTAAACGTTATGGGAAGTTAAAGATTCCTCAAATATAATAGAGGTTCTCCTATTTAAAATCATATTTTTATCTCAAGAGCCCAGGCCACGTTTTAATATTGACAAATTTGAAAAAAGTAACGAAATTTCTTTTCTCCGGAACCTTACAAAATAAGCCTTGCCCTCTTGAAACTAAAGTGTTTTTTGGACCAGCCTTATCGACTCAAACGTGATGAAAAAATGTATTAATGTTATGTTTTTTGTTGATAAAAAAAATTTCACAACACTTGCACACTGGCAGTTTTAAGTGGTTTCATATTCATAAAGTTTAAAAATTTTACTAAAGACGCAATAGATTTTACTTTGAAATACGCAAAAACATATGTCGTGAAAGCTCATTTTCGCTTTTATATTTATTATAAAGTTGGTTATCAGTAAGCTTCTATTACAAGCCATCAGTCGAAAACATTTAAACCCCTTTTGCAGTAGACTGGAACGGGGAAGGCAGCTACTGGGGCGAGGCAGCCAATTTCTTCTTATTCCACAGCGTTAACTGAAATCACACGCCTTTGTAATGTCAGGTCGATTAGGTTCGTCCCCTGTACTTGCGGAAAGTTGAGTGTCGTGACTGTCGCAGTTTGTACAAAGCAGCGTCATTTGTGAAAAAATACTAGCAGAAGGAACATTTTCGTGATTTACGTTTGTTCATCCTTCGTGTATAAGTTGTGTGAAAAAAGTTAAGTAAGCTTTTTCTGCAGTAGAATTTTGTGTCCTTTACACGATGGAATGGTTGGTTTTTCGATATTCAAAATACTTTTTTTGTGTGAAATTTTTGTGGAAGAAAGCACATGTGGGGCAAGGTAGCCAACAAACGGCAGATGATGCCGAAAAGGCTAAAAAGCGAATTGCTTGTGGCGGCCCTCGACGAGGCCGCCCAAAGAAGGTATAAACTCCTTATGAAAATTTGGACAGCAGCAACGAAGATGACATATTAATTTTTCTGATTTTTTCCAATTTGTTTTTGGTTTTTCTTTTGAGTTCCATTAAATGTCAGAGAAGACATTTAACTTTGTTTTTTATTTTTATATATCATCTTGGCCCTAATGAAGAACTTATACATTAGTATGTGTCTGTGTATTAAGATGAACGGACAAGCAGTGGAAAGTGTGAAGGAGTTCTGTTACTTAGGTTTTTGGTTTGAGGCAGGAGGGGGAAACGAGGTGCAGGTGAGGAAAAGAATCGAATGTGCGAGTAAAGTAATGGGCCAAGTTTGGGGTATAGGAAAGAGAAGGTTCAATGACGATTGGAGAATGAGGGTTTGATTGTTTGATGCGTTGGTTTGGGCGGTGTTGTATTATGAAGGGGATGTCTGGGGATGGAAGGAGCATAGGAAAGTGGAAAGCATGCTTGAGAGATTTCTGAGATGGGTAGTGGGGGTTAGTTGGAGTTGCCCCGGATAAATGTTAAGAGAAGAACTAGGAAGGAAAAAAATTATAACTAGACAAATTAAGAGAGCCTGGAGGTTTGAAAAAAGCTGAAAATGGGAGAGGGAAGCAGAATAGCACAAGTATGCTTGGCGAAGTTCGGAACAAGGAGACACGAGGCAATTTGGTAAATTTTAAATGGCAGGAAGAAAGGAGAAAAATAAAGAGGGTTTGTGATATACAAGAAGGGTTTCTAAATTGTCAGAGCATAGAATTAGAGCTATTAGTATGACAAGGAGAAGAGAGATGGAGAAAGATTATGGATTCGAGGTACAATAGATTGTATATGATGGTCAAAGGGTTGACGGAACCAGAATATTTGCAGAAAATGAAAAAGGAAGACAAATGGAATAGGGTGGTACGGTTTAGAACGGGAGAAGGAATGAGAGCTTGTAGATATTGGATGGATGAAGAGAACAATCTGTGCAGAATATGTGGATACGAAATGGAGTCATGGGCACATGTGTTAGAGAGGTGTACAGGAGAGGAAGATGGTCAGTTGAGTGTGGATGAGTGTGTAAGACGAATTTTGGATGGTAATGGACAGGGAGTGACGTGGATGAAGAAATTGGAAGAAGTAAGAGAAAGCAAGGGAACAGGGCAGAGACAAACGGGTAATACTATTAATGGAAAGAAAAAATAGCAAAAAGTTTACTTTAAATCATAGAAAATCTATTTTTATGATAAGAAGCCCTGGAAGATCGCTCATTTGTAGAATTATTAGCATTAGGATCCTTGTTATTATTATAAGTAAGGCGAAACATTAGAATATAAGCAGCGGTTAAGTGAGATTAAGGATAGAATGTAAATATATGTACAGGGAGCGGAGGCCCTCAAACCCGTAAAAGGGAGAGATTAAATATACATACATACATACATACATACATATATGTCTGTGTATTAAAACTTTGTGTGCCGCCTAATAACTGCTGAAATGGTTGGCTGCTTTGCCCCAGGTTTTTACAGTTGAGCAAAAAAATAGCGCTTCTGGAAAACGGTTGTAGAAACTGTAATGGGCGAGCTACGTCAAAATTCCACGAGGCAATTTTGTAGCGTCTTGGCTGCCTCGCCCCGTTCTACTATACTCCTAACTATCAATCACAAGTGAAATCATCTATTGCTTCAAACAACTCCATCTAATCATCTACGTCGGTGGAGTAAGACTTGATAGTCATATTGGTGGGAAGCATGTTAATAAAGAGGCCTAACTTGGGTGTTGGGACACTTGGGAGGACACTGCCTACGCAGGTGATGGGCAAATAATTCATTAAATGGTTTTTGAAGTTAGGAATGTCGATGAGGAAGCAACTGTTCCAAAAATTGACAATGGTTTAGGATTCAAGACGGTCAGATTGAAGATCAAAAGTGAATTCAACCGTAGAATCAGTTGTGACTTTTGGTTGTACGTTCGACAGAATTAGTATAAGATAAAGTCAAAATTAAATTTTCCACAACCTGTAACACCGAATCGTCAAGTTGGGCAGACGGTAGATCTAGTATTTTTTCTAGAAATTAGCTTCCTCCAAAGCCTGGATATTATTGATAAATCACAATCTGATGCACTTTTGTACGTAAACATTTATACATTGAACATTTCCTGTCACTGATCACTCACAGATAGAGTTTGTGTTGGACTTCACTGTACCCGTGGGTCCTAAAAGGGTCAGAAATCCAAGAAGAACGGCCTGGGATCAGATTTCCACGGAACTAAGATGTGCACTTTCAGAGGTTCCCAGGTCAATTCGATACGTGGATACCCTGGAGACGGCAGCCAAAATTTTCACGGAAACCATCAAAGCTACTTATAAAAGTAATGGACGACCTACAAGAGTCCGAACAGCTGGGGAATGGGAAACTCGAAGAGCTTCACAGGGAAATCAGAGCAAGGTTCAGACGTGCCAGTACTGGCAAAACGAAGGAACTATGGACCTCATTCACAACGATAAGGGATGAATACTGGGGTGCAAGACGTGAGGCAAAGCAAGAGAGCTGGACCAACTTTTGCACATACCTTGGCTCACCTCATCCAGGCAAATTTCCCGGGCTTTTCAAGGTTTGGAGAAAAGGGGACGCCTGCTGCTCAACTGGGCCCGAATCGGCGGCTAGCCAACGAGATTGTCACCCCCGCCAGGGCCCTGAAGTCCTTCAGTCCTTATAAGGTCTTCTGGCCCAGATCGCATATATCTAGTCCTCTCACAGAGGGCTGGAGAGATCATCATAGGGCCGCTAGTGAGACTTGCTAGGACTAGTCTGACGTTCAGACATGTCCCGGCGGCATGGAGGGGTAAGAGAGTAGTCTTTATTCCGAAAGCAGGAAGGATCGTTTATACCTTACCCAAGGATTTCCGGCCCATCAGACTAACATCTTTCTAATTAAAAGTATTGGAAAGACTTGTGGATAGATATATCCGTGATAAGGTCTTGTGAAGTAGGCCACTTCACAAGGAGTATCACGCCTATAGGGCTGGTCACTTGACGGAGACGGCCCTAAGCGGAACAGTAAACCTAATTGAAGGACAACTGAAGGAGAAAGGCCTTGCGATTGGAACCTTTATGGACTGCCTACTACAGTCGTGAAATGGACGTGTCACATGTTGGCCAACAAGAATCTAACTATGACTAAGGGTGATACCACTTTATGTGGAACCGTTGACTCGGGATGTACGCAGGGAGGACTTTTATCGCCCTTGCTGTAGTGGTTAGTAGTGGATGAACTGTTTTATCTACTCTCGAGTCATGGCCACCACGTCATAGGCTATGCGGACGATATACTGGTTATCGTTCGCGGCCAGCATCTGGATGCGCTCTTCGGAGTCATGCAGCAAGCACTGATGATAGTGGACTAATGGTGCAAGAAAACTGGACAATCCGTTAATCCGAGTAAGACAGACGCGCTTGTTTTCACCAGAAGGTATAAGTGAGGTACCACGAGTGCACTGGAACATGGAGGAAAACAACTGAAAATTAAAGAACGACCTAAATATCTAGCAGTCATTCTGGATAAGAAGCTGCTATGGAACGAGCACCTGGGAAACAAGTGCAAGAAGCTAGTAGCGATTCTATGGCTCTGTAAGAGAGCCACAGAGAAAAGCTGGTGCTTGAAACCGGAGACACTTATGTGAATCTACACAGCGACCTTACGACCCAGGCTAACCCATGCGGCGGTGGTCTGGTGGAGCAGGGTCGATCTGTCCACTGTGAAGTCTCGACTGAAAAGGATCAGGGGACTGATTTTGAGAGGCGTCACTGGTGCCTCGAACTCGGCACATGCGATGGCATTGGGGGCACTATTAGGTTTGGAGCCCCTCCATCTCATCATCAAGGCCGTGGCTGCGAAGGTGGTCTGGAGACTAAATTTGGTAAATGACAGAAGGATCTCGACAGCAGCAGGTACACAATGGCCACTCGCTACCTCTTCGACAAGAAGTATCAAGTTAGCCTATCCACAATGGAGGAATGGGTTAACGGCGACGCACAACTGAACTGGTTTACAGATGGCTCCAGGAACGAGGATAATGCAGGAGCCGGTGTATATCGTAGAGGGAATGGAATGGGCTTCACAATCGACATGGGGTCCTACACCACAGTTCTACAATCTAAAATTAGGGCCATACTCCAGTGCGCCTACAAGGCAAAATAGTATGACAACCAAAGGAACATCTGTTTCTGCTCAGACAGGGGGGTTGGTATATTGGCATTGAATGGAACAACGACCACGTCGCTATCAGTATGGGAATGCTTTGAGGCACCAAATATGTTAGCGACGGAAATCCGAGTTACTCTGCTATGTATCCCTGGACACAGCGTTATCAAGGGCAGATAGCAATCAGATAGGCTAGCCAAACTAGCAGCAAGAAGAAATTTTACTGGATCCGAGCCAGTTGTTGGTATTTCCAGTAGCTCAGTCACTGAAGAAATTAACTGTTGACTGACTGATTTGGTCAATGGTTGCAGATAGGCCAAAACACTCTTGGGCTCAAAGCTTAACTCTAACCGAGCAAGGGAAATACTGAAGCTCGGGAGGGACGAAATCAAAGTCTTAACAGAAATGTTCATAGGAAATGGGAACCTCGGATATCACAGACATAACTGCGGACTGCGGAATGTCCCCTCTGTCGTCTGTCCGGACAGGATAATGAGACAACTACTCACATCCTTTGTCACTGCCCTGCGAATCCGGGCAAACGTCTAACACTCACAGGCAATTACTGCATTAGTGAGTCAGAGATATCAGCCAACAGCGTGGCTGCGGTCCTCTCCCTATGAAGAGGGCTTTGGGGTCAGGCTTAGGCACACAAGGGGACGCAAGGGGATTATCCAAGCGTCAGGGGCTGTTACGGTCTCAAACAAGAACTAATAATAATAATAATAATAATAAATAAATAGGCGTAGGGATGTGGCGACCCCATCGCCCGAGAGCTCCGGCTCTTGCAGTCAGCCACGTTGTTTTGGGCTAACTCCCCAATGCAATGAATTATGCGGTTACGACACCAGTATCGCGCAGTGCCACCCAAAATAGGCCTCTCTCGGATGGAGGCCATGGTTCAGTTGGGAGTGCCAATAGGACCGAACCGAGGCGACGACCAGGCAATGGCCCGGGAAAAACGCGAGAACATCGATTTAAATGGTCGGACCAACTCAGGAGGGACATCATTACCTGTTGGCAAAGAAGCTCACCGGCGCGAAGAGGATTCATGCAGAGGTTACATGACCGATAGAGTGTCTTCATCGCAGAAAGGTTCTGGCTACAGCCTGCTCAGTACTAAATAGCACAGATTTTCTCTATATCGTGCCGCAGAGAGGGCCGCAGAGGAGCTTGGCCTCCCATTTGATTCCAGCGACACTACACATGGCCTAGCATCACTAACACCTTTGGTGCTCAAAAGTCGTGTACAGGAAGCAGAACATACGCTTCTACTAAGAGAACATGCCGACAAGCCGCTTCATGGTAAATTCTACGGCATTATACGTAGAGAAGCGCTCTCGATGGGTCTGTCAAACATGCTTCTCAAGTCTGCTGGATTGAAATCGGAGACAGAGGGATTTCTTTTTGCCTGTCAAGATGGTGTTATAGACACCTTAGTTTACCGCCATCGCATAATGAATATACCTGTAGGCGATACCAACTGCCGAGCGTGCAAGCAAGAACCAGAAACACTTGGACTTGTTCTCAGTGGATGCTCAAAATATGCACGATACGGGTACATAGAGAGACACAATGCGGCTCTAAAAGTGTTATATTACCATCTGAGGCACTTCTATGGTGTTGATCTATTGCCCGTCTTGCCATACGCCCAGGGGGAACTCGAGTCCGTTGTGGAGAAGGATCAGTGTAAGATCTACTGGAATTTCTCATTCTCCACCACTCAACGTATCATTGCTACGAAGCCTGATATTGTCCTCCAACATCTGAAGAACAAGATCATTTACGTGATTGAATTCTCGGCACCAGCCGATAGTAATATCACGGCAAAGGAGAAAGAAAAACGGGCGAAATATCAAGCACTTCTTTTCGAGCTGAGCAGGCTCTACCAAGGTTTCAAAGTCCATCTTGTCATTCTCATAATCGGCTGTCTTGGAGGTATGAAAGCTTCATTTAGCCAGCTCAACAAGATTCCGGCTTGCCAGCGTCAGGCTCATTCCATCGCGAACCGGATGCAAAAGGCTGTTCTTCATAACATTCTACAAAGATTGGTAGCTCTAAAAAAGTATCCAGAGGTGAAACTTCATCTCCAACTGTCCCGTCTGCCGCGTAAGATTATCCGCGGCTAGAGACCTGACTCCAAGGAACAGTGTTGCCCGATGTTATCTCGCGTAAATTTCCCGCTCTTGCTTACCTTCTAGGACAGAAGCAGCAAAAGCGGATGATGTACACGTTCCAGTTGCGTCGGGATTGGTTGCTTTAAAGAACCATGATCGTGGCTTCCGGAGCCTAAAACTTCTCACATAAAAGAATACCTAAATAAAATGAATATTTTGGCAAAAAAGGCTTCCAGGAGTGTCTAAAATACTTACTTTAGAAATTCAAAAAAAGCAGGGTGAATTGTGAAAAAAGCAATGAAAATTTTACTTGTAAATATGCGCGCTGCGCAAACATACTCTTATTGCGCGAATCGCTTCGCGCTAAGTTCAAACACGATTACGGCACGTGTGTACTCTCTGGCGCTTTCCGCTTATTTTCATTTGTATAGTGCATGCATTTAAACTGCAGTTTTTCAAATATCATAAATATTGTAACTTAAATAGGAAAATGTGATTTGAGCCGCTAATGGACCACAGACATAAATTGAAACAGAAATTGTTTTTCAATTTGTTTTTAGAAACGGTGCTCAGAACGCCTGTAGCTTTGAAGGTTACATTCTCATTGCGCCACTCGTGCTTCGCAACTGACAATTAGGTTATGCATACGGTTCTCTTTAAAAAAATATAAAAACGATGTAGATAAAATAGAGCGGAATATAAGAATTAGGTATGTTTACCACAATTATGTTTATGAAAATATATATATTTTAAATTTTACCAAGCAGAGACATTAAACCATAGACTTTGATTTCGTTCGTTCAAAGTTCGCTCCTAAGTCAATTCTACGAAAATTTGTACTCGGTTCGAAAAAGATATTGATAATCTTTTCACTGCGCATTAAAAATATCTCAATATAGCTATTCCACTTGATTATTAATAATCCAGATCATTTCAAAATTGTTTTAAATAAAAAATATCACTATGAAAATTTGCCAATCTTGTTGAAATTTACGAAAATTCATGATTAAAACTTACGGATGTCTTAAAACCAAAAATTGCATGATTTTAAAGAGGATCTCTTGACAAAACTTTTCAAAACTCGTTCAAAAACTCTTTTTTTCTTTAAGTTTTGAAGATGCTCCTAATGATTTGATTTTGTTCGGAGATATCTGGCTAACTTGATCGGACAAATCCTTCAAAAGTTAGCGTGCCTACAACACTGACAAAATGTTATAATTCTCAGACTCTGTGATTGTCAAAACGTAAAGATTCGTTAAAAAATACAGATCGAAAATTTGGACGATTACGTTGCACTCCCATAATGAGAATATGAAAAGTGGTATTTTGGGAACAAAGTGAAGTAAATAATAAGAAATTTTAAAAAATTTTAAATGATCAAAATGACGTACATTTTTCGGAAAAACTAGAATGTGAATTCTCTTAAAAAGGCCACCTTTTTTCTTGATTTTTTGTTAGATTCATAGGCTGCTTCGTCCTCGTTAAAAATAGTTCTCCAAACAAAATAACCTTTTTTTTATAACATGAAATAAATTTGTCAAAATATCAATTCTTTTTTTAAATATTAACAGTTCTATGTCGAAAAAAAACTAAAATTATATATTAGAAATTCATGCTTAATATTACGAAACAGTTTCGGGAGTTTTCTCTTGTGACATGTTTCGTAAAATGATGATAAGGGCGCGTCTGTTGGATCTTGAGCTTCGCGCTCCATAATATATTTATCTCGCGCTTCGTGCTCGAGAGTGTACTTAACTGGCGCTACGCGCTCGGTCTTTTTACTTCCTCCACATTTATGCACAGATCTTTTAAAATCAAAGATCAAAGAATCGACAACTGTCGTTGGTGATTGTGAATTCTCTTTTGTTAAGCTCCTTCGGCTTCAGCGAACACATTCTCATCACGTATCTCGTGCTTCGCACTCGATTTTGACCAAAATGTAAACTTCTGTACATTATGTTCAACCCAATCATGTCAAATGTATATTATATTCATTTCTGTACTTCGCACTGGGATCGCTTATTCAGATATTGCAAAATAAAAAAAAAATTTCGTCTCTTGTGTCGTTTTCGCAAAAATTTAATTTTTTTTTTAAATCTCATTTTTTATGATTGAAAGAAGATGTACTTGTCTTATCTGAAAATTAATAATAACAAATTTGCAGATCCTTTTTGGGTGAACAACTTTCGTCTATCAATTTTTTTTCGTACCTTGTGTCATTTAAAAAATATATATATATTTTTCAGCTTTTTTTTTTGACTGCAAGTTCCATCCAAAAATAATGAATAACAAATGAATAGATCTTTTTTGTATTTTTGTTGTTGTATTTTTAATGTTGTTTTTCACGATCAGAGCAAAAACTACGCATCCTATCAAAAAATGATAAGTATCAAATTTGTAGTTGTTTGGGATTGTTTTTAATTTGGGAATACTCTGGTAATTTGCACCACGACGAGCCGTCGAATTTTTAAATCTTGAAGAAAGTGGTCTCAAAAATTTTTTAAATGCTTTAATTTTTGGAATTTTCTTTCAAAATGTCTGGCTAACGAACTTCAACTTCCGTTTAGGACACTTTAAGAGTATACGAAGGGCCAATACTTGTAATATAAAACATGTCAATAGATAAGAATATTGAATGTTATTTTTTCGGGAATTCGAAACTTCGGTACTTTTGAATTTTAGAAATTTACTAATTTCAGGAATTTACTAACTCCAAGAATGAACTAACTTCTGTAATTTTGGGATTCTAAAAATTCGATTTTTTTAATGGCCGTTTCTATATATTCACAAAATTTCGGTGAAAATAGCCAACTCACCGACCTGGGCTATTTATCACGAAATTTCGCGACTAACAGCCGTTTCAATGATCTGGGCTATTTGTCACGAAATCTCGTGATTATCAGACGATTCACAGATCTCGGCTATTTATCATGAGATTTCCATATAAATAGGCAATAAAACTTTCTACGCATAGCTCGGAGTTCTCACCTAGCTGTAAATACGGAAAATGTTATTCCTTATAAAAATGGTATTTTTATGAATTTATATTAAAGTTAAAACGTTAAATATTCTAGTTCGAATTAATGTGAGTAAAAAAGTAACAATGTATAATAAAAAGGACACAAAATGTCCATAAGAAAAATGCGACACAAAAACAATACATTTTTTTATCGCTAAATTTCTTGATTAATAGTCAATTTAAGGATCTAGGCTATTTATCACGAAATTTCGTAATTAATAGCCGTTTCACGGATCTGGGATATTCATCACGAAATGTCCGTATAAATAGCCGATTCAACGTTCTGGACTGTTTATCCCAAAATTTCGGGATGAATAGCTTGGAGTTTTCACCTAGTTATTAATACGGAAACATGCAATGCTATTCCATATACAAAACGTAGTGTATACAGATACGGCATTTTTTGCCGTATTTTGATTTTGTAGTACGGCATTTTAGTGACTGGCCATAGAAGAGTGATCTGTCACATCTCGAACCCCTTTTCAAAGTCTCCCTCCAAAAAATACGCGTGTTAGTGACTGATCACAAAAGAGTGATCGTGAGGATTCGTGATTCGAATCTGAAGTGCTATTATATACGAGACAATTCGCAAATTAGTGATAAAGTGTATTGTTATAGGAATAGAGAAGTGATGAGCAATTCTTTGGTGTGCTTTTAGTGTGTAATGTTCTCGATTATGTGACACAATATTCGACCTATAAAAAATGGTATTTTTATGCATTTATATCAAAGTTAAAACCTTGAATATTCTAGATTGAATTAATTTGAATAAAAACCTAATCATTTGTAATAAAAAGAACACAAAATCCACATAAACAAAAAGGCAACAAAAATCAATACATTTTGCACGTACTTTTAATATAAAATGATTGTTATTGTTATTGTATGACTTGAAGTTTTTTAATTGTAGCATGCCAGAAGTCACAGGGGTGAGTTAGGGCCCCGCACAAGACGTTGGAAAGGAGTAGGGATTCAACCAACATTTTTGTGACCAGTCACAGGTGTGCCTTCCCGCCCTCCACGTTACGTTGGAAAGGGATAGGGGGTTTGAACTGTATTATTTCTGTGACCAATCACAGGGGTGCCTTCCACCGCCCACAAGACGATGGAAACCTAAAGTCCCATCTGTCACGATATGCAAAGCATGTGCAAAGTGAACTCATTTGACTCAAGTGATTTTTTTTAACTGTTCTGAAAAATGTACATTTTCATTACGAATAGCCCAACTGGAATCTCACAAATATACATCCAGAAATTTCGGTATAAATAGCCGATTCAACGATCTGAGCTATTCATCCAAAAATTTCGTGATTAATAGCTGATTCAAGGATCTGGGCTATTCAGCACGAAATTTCGTCATTTATAGCTGATTTAACGATTTGGGCTATTCATCACGAAATTTCGTGATCAATAGACACTGCCTTTTTTAATTTCGTAAATTCAAGATGAGGTTACGTGAATCTATCAAAAATCTGTTAAAATTTGCCGTTATTTTTGTTAACGTTATAACTCCGTAAATTTCAGAATATTTCTAATAGAGTCAATTAATTCTACCCTAGGGTTGCACATCGTGCAGAAAGGTGCCGAATTCAATAGTATATTATGCTACAAGTGCGGAAAGTAGGCAGTTCCACAGGAGTGTGAAGCTTGCTGTACGAGCCAGAGGCGAGTCTAAGTGGAGTTGTAGGCGAGACGTAGGTGAGTTGGAAGCGAGCCGAAGGCGAGCTGTAAACGAGCCGAAGACAAGCCGGAAACGACCCGAAGATGAGCCGATGGCAAGTACTGTAAACTTCACAAGAGTTGCAACTGTCTACTTTCAGCACCTGTTGCACACGATATTTTTTGTAACAAATGCAGGAAATTTTCGATTTGAGAAACAATAAGAATAAATTTCTTGGAAATTTATGGTAAAATTACCAAATAATAGTACTTCAGATTCGAATCACGAATCCTCACGATCACTCTTGTGTGATCAGTCACAAACACGCGTATTTTTTGAAGGGAGACTTGGAAAAGGGGTTCGAGATGTGACAGATCACTCTTCAATCACCAGTCACTAAAATGCCGTACTACAAAATCAAAATACGGCAAAAAATGCCGTATCCGTATACACTACGTTTTGTATATGGAATAGCATTGCATGTTTCCGTATTAATAACTAGGTGAAAACTCCAAGCTATTCATCCCGAAATTTCGGGATAAACAGTCCAGAACGTTGAATCGGCTATTTATACAGACATTTCGTGATGAATAGCCCAGATCTGTGAAACGGCTATTAATCACGAAATTTCGTGATAAATAGCCTAGATCCTTAAATTGACTATTAATCACGAAATTTCGTGATAAAAAAATGTATTGTTTTTGTGTCGCATTTTTCTTATGGACATTTTGTGTCCTTTTTATTATACATTGTTACTTTTTTAATTAAATTAATTCGAACTAGAATATTTAACGTTTTAACTTTAATATAAATTCATAAAAATGCCATTTTTATAAGGAATAACATTTTCCGTATTTACAACTAGGTGAGAACTCCGAGCCATGCATAGAAAGTTTTATGGTCTATTTATACGAAAATTTCAAGATAAATAGCCGAGATCTGTGAATCGTCTGATAATCACGAGATTTCGTGACAAATAGCCCAGATCGTTGAAACGGCTATTAATCGCGAAATTTCGTGATAAATAGCCCAGGTCTTTGAATTGGCTATTTTCACCGAAATTTTGTGAATAATAGAAACGGCCATTAAAAAAACTCGAATTTTCAAAATCCCAAAATTACAGAAGTTAGTTAATTCTTGAAGTTAGTAAATTCCTGAAATTAGTAAATTTCTAAAATTCAAAAGCACCGAAGTTTCGAATTCCCGAAAAAATAACATTCAATATTCTTAGCTATTGACATGTTTTATATTACAAGTATTGGCCCTTCGTATACTCTTAAAGTGTCCTAAACGGAAGTTGAAGTTCGTTAGCCAGACATTTTGAAAGAAAATTCCAAAAATTAAAGCATTTAAAAAATTATTGAGACCACTTTCTTCAAGATTTAAAAATTCGACGGCTATTCGTGGTGCAAATGACCAGAGTATTCACAAAATTAAAAAAAAAAACGAAAATGTATGTATAAGCGATCCCAGTCCAAAGTGCAGAAATGAATGTAATATACATTTGACATGATTGGGTTGAACATAATGTACAGAAGTTTACATTTCGGTTAAAACCGAGTGCGAAGCACGAGATACGTGTTAAGAATGTGTTCGCTGAAGCCGAAGGAGCTTAACAAAAGAGAATTCACAATCACCAAATGACAGTTGTCGATTCTTTGATCTTCAACTTTAAAAGATCTGTGCATAAATGTGGAGGAAGTAAAAAGACCGAGCGCGTAGCGCCAGTTAAATACACTATCGAGCACGAAGCGCGAGATAAATATGTTATGGAGCGCAAAGCTCAAGATCCAACAGACGCGCCCTTATCATCATTTTACGAAACATGTCACAAGAGAAAACTTCCGAAACTGTTTCGTAATATTAAGCATGAATTTCTAATATATAATTTTAGCTTTTTTTCTGAATAGAACTGTTAATATATAAAAAAAGAATTGATATTTTGAAAAATTTATTTCATGTTATAAAAAAAAGGTTATTCTGTTTGAGGAACTATTTTTAACGAGGACGAAACAGCCTATGAATCTAACAAAAAATCAAGAAAAAAGGTGGCCTTTTTAAGAGAATTCACATTCTAGTTTTTCCGAAAAATGTACGTCATTTTGATCATTTAAAAATTTTTTTTTAATTTCTTATTATTTACTTCACTTTGTTCCCAAAATACCACTTTTCACATTCTCATTAGGAGACTGTAACGTAATCGTCCAAATTTTCGATCTGTATTTTTTAACGAATCTTTACGTTTTAACACTCATAGAGTCTGATAATTATACAATTTTGTCAGTGTTATAGGCACGCTAACTTTTGAAGGATTTGTCCGATCAAGTTAGCCAGATATCTCCGAACAAAATCAAATCATTAGGAGCATCTTCAAAACTTAAAGAAAAAAAGAGTTTTTGAACGAGTTTTGAAAAGTTTTGTCAAAGTTTCTGTTACATGGCAAAAAGAATTACAAATTATCCTTCTGGCATTTTTAATTTCGGTAACAAAACTAGTAAAAAAACAAAATATTTTTCTGATAGATGAAGAAATTTCAATGAAAATTTTACCAGATATAAATCTATTTTAAAACTATTCCCATACAGTTTTTCAATTAGAGCAAAAGTCAAAAAGTTAGATCCTCTTTAAAATCATGCAATTTTTGGTATTAAGACATCCGTAAGTTTTAATCATGAATTTTCGTAAATTTCAACAAGATTGGCAAATTTTCTTAGTGATATTTTTTATTTAAAACAATTTTAAAATGATCTGGATTATTAATAATCAAGTGGAATAGCTATATTGAGATATTTTTAATGCGCAGTGAAAAGATTATCAATATCTTTTTCGAACCGAGTACAAATTTTCGTAGAATTGACTTAGGAGCGAACTTTGAACGAACGAAATCAAAGTCTATGGCTTAATGTCTCTGTTTGGTAAAATTTAAAATATATATATATTTATAAACATAATAGTGGTAAACATACCTAATTCTTATATTCCGTTCCATTTTATCTACATCGTTTTTATACTTTTTTAAAGAGAACCGTATGCATAACCTAATTGTCAACTGCGAAGGACGAGTGGCGCAATGAGAATATAACCTTCAAAGCTACAGGCGCTCTGAGCACCGTTTCTAAAAACAAATTGAAAAACAATTTCTGTTCCAATTTATGTCTGTAGTCCATTAGGGGCTTAAATCACATTTTCCTATTTAAGTTACAATATTTATGATATTTGAAAAACTACAGTTAAAATGCATGCACTATACAAATGAAAATAAGCGGGAAGCGCCAGAGCGTACACATGTGCCCTAGTCGTGTTTGAACTTAGCGCGAAGCGATTCGCGCAATAAGAGTGTGTTCGCGCAGCGCGCATAGTTACAAATAAAGTTTTCATTGATTTTTTCACAATTCACCCTGCTTTTTGTGAATTTCTAAAGTATGTTTTGTAGATACTCCTGGAAGCCTTTTTTGCCAAAATATATTCATTTTATTTAGGTATTCTTTTATGTGAGAAGTTTTAGGCTCCGGAAGCTACGATCATGGTTCCTCAAAGCAACCAATCCCGGTGCAACTTGAACGTGTATGTCATGCAACTGGAACGTGTACGTCATCCGCTTCTGCTCCTTCTGTCCTAGATGGTAAACGTATGGCAAGACGGGCAATAGATCAACACCATAGAAGTGCCTCAGATGGTAATATAACACTTTTAGAGCCGCCTTATGTCTCTCTATGTACCCGTAGCGTGCATATTTTGAGCATCCACTGAGTGTGAATTTGTATATTACCGAAAATTTCCAGAAATTCAAGGTATCGAAAGGTTTTTGGAAAAAATCCAAAAATTTCCGGAAAATGGAAAATTGCTGAATTTCCGGTAATTCATGGAAAGTTGCTAAATTATTGGAAATTTCAGGTAGCCAACGCTTTTTGGAAAAAATTTTAAAATTTTCGGAAATTAATGGAAAATTGCTTAATTTCCCAAATTTCCGGAAATTTATGGAAAATTTCTAAATTTTGCAAATTTACAGAAATTTGTGGAATATTGATAAATTACCGGACATTTCAGGTATCCACAAATGTCTAAAATTTTCGTTAATTTATCGTTAATTTATGGTAATTTATCAGTCATTTATGGTAACTTATCACTTGGAGTTTGTCCAATCACTATTCACTACTCACAATCAGTCGCTCAAGCGTCAAATCATAATGAAGTGAGGTTATTATTCCGGCAGTCCTGGAAAGTAAATCTGAATCGAAATGCGCAAGCGCAGCAGCAAGAAAAAGTAATCGTGCTCAAAGAGCGCAAGCGCAGCAGCTAGAAAAAGTCTTTTTATAACTGCTTTTTACCACGACTTTGGGATTGGTCACTTCGCGCACGCAATGCATGCCTCAAAAAGCGAACATTTCGTGCGTGCGTTAAAAAAAAAAATATTTCTACTCAATCAATAATTTAAAAAAATTCAAAACAATGTATTGACTGTATTGACTCCAATATACAAGTCTGGTCCGAGGCAAAACATTACTAATTACAGACGTATCTCAATTCTGAATGTTGCTGCCAAAATTCTAGGTAAAATTATCGCTGATGCTTTACAGAACTCTTTTAAACATGTACTGGTTGATGAGCAACACGGTTTTCGCCCGAAGAGGTCTACACTTACTAATCTTACGATTTACAAAGAATATATCACTTATTATATGGAATCTGGTTTTAAAGTATACTCTATTTACTCTGATCTGCAAAATACGTTTGACCGTGTTGATCACGATTTACTTTTAAGTAAACTAAAAGCTTATGGGATCACTGGCCCACTGTTAAGATGGTTTGGCAGCTACCTCAAGGACAGGAACCAATTCGTGAAAATTAATGAGTTTTTATCTAAAGAATTCTTCCCTAGCTCTGGAGTACCTCAAGGATCACATCTGGGTCCCATATTGTTTATAATTTTTATGAATGATATTACTCGCGTTGTAACTTTTGCAAAACTCTTACTCTATGCTGATGATTTAAAACTTTATTCTGTTATAACAAAAATTAACGACGCGGAACTCTTGCAACAAGATATAGACAACATTTGTCAGTGGTGTGGAGAGAATAATATGTCTTTTAATGAAAGTAAATGCTTTGTTATCTCATTCTCCCGCAAGGCTGATACTTTGAATTATCAATATAACATAAATGGTTCCCGCCTTCAGGTGGTGTCAAGCATCAGCGATTTAGGTATCACTTTTGACTGTGCTCTCACATTTATACCGTACATTAATAGTATAGTTCTTAAAGCATCAAAAATGTTAGTATACAAGGATAAAATTGAATCCATACAAAATCGATTTTTGAGGGTATTAGCGTTTAAGCTCAGAATTAAGAGAGAGACTGATTACCTTCGAACTGTATCTAAAATGATGAATCTAGAATCCCTGGAATGTAGACTTTTTCAAGCTGGACAGATATTTCTATACAAGATCCTAAATAATGTCATAGACTGCCCGCAATTATTGCAACAAATTCCATTCAAAATACCATCTAGATCACTTCGACCAGAGGGTTAAATATTTCGTGTACCTGACCATAGAACTGACTATGGAAAGCATACCACGTTATCATCTATTTGTAGATCATTTAATTCAATAAACAAAATATCACATGATACTGATATATTCAGTCAATCTCTCAGTGAATTTATTGCATTAATCAAGGCGTTCTATTACATGGATTAGGCTACTATATAATGTTTATATTTTAATCCACTATGTATTCACTCCTGGTATGTGCACTGATCTGTATAGAATACTCTTATATATATATATATATATATATATATATATATATATATATATTTTCTCTTTTTAATTAAATCTCATATGTATAACATTATGTAATACAATGTTCAAAAGGTGTAAACCGTAAATAAACTAAACTAAAACTAACTAATAAGATTTTCATAATAATTATCAAAATTTATTAAAATACGTTTTTGATTTTTCTTTAAAAGTCTTTATAAATTTAGAAAATTTTGCGACTTTTTTGCACCAAGTTTGACCCTAGTGGAGAATCTAAGGAACAGATCTGAAAATATTGGAACAATTAAGAAAATTACTATACAAAATTGGGGTGGTGAGCCCACACTTGTAGTTATTTACTACAAGAAACTATCCACCTAGGAACACTACCCGAATCGGGTAGTGTCACGCCTACCCTGAAAGGGAAATGGCTTAATGGTATACTTACTATACAAAATTATCTTTTTATCGCGTCTCTATTGAAACTTCGAGTTTCGGTACCTGTAGAGCGGGTTGAAGCACGGTTTTTGCATCCTTAGGGTTAAAACATTTTGTTCCAGCCCTAGGGATGCAAACACCGTGTTTCAGCCCGCTCTACATGTACCGAAACTCGAATTTTCAATACATTTGCTATGAAATAGTCTATTATAATTTTTCATCAGATCGATAATCGAACATTCGACTTGAGATGCCTGTGGAGCTAGTCGACAATCGAATTTTCAAAAATTGTCACTTTCTTTCCCTATTATTTCTAGGGTTATGTCAAGTGTTCGAAAACGTCAAACTTTTACGTTTTTTTTTTCAAGATCTTTTTATAAAATTGAAACTTTGCCTTCAACTTTGGCTTATTAGACGCAGAATCTTCCTACATTACGCTGAATTATACGAAAAAATTTTCTAATATCAATATTGTGAAAGTAAGGGCACATTAGTAACAGCCTAACGAACAGCATGTAAATGATTTCTGCGGGTAGTGTAGGTATGTAGATATATATTAAATATGTATATACATATTCATATGGTTAAGATAAAAAGTTCATTGTAGGCTTAAAGCGTACAAGTGTACAACATTTGGATTTGTTTGCCTTTGCATCACTTTTTTAATGATTTAAGGAATGACTTATTACTATCCGCACAGTGAAGAAATAGTACACAACTTATACATTTGTTTGTTTAATTAACTGATGAAATGTGTTGTTTCAGTTGACAACTTCTACCGCTCACCTTAACTGCCGTTCAAATTCTGACGAAAGACGTATTACATTTGATACTCCTCAGACTCTAATCAAGATATTAATAATACCTGGTATAAAAGTTATTGGAATGTAAGCTCAAGAATTTTTTGTTTTCTACTCTTTCGTGAACGCAAGTCACATGAACTTACGCAAACTTGGTTATGTTTTGGCAATGGATTGTATATAAGCTTGTCGCACACATCACATCGTAACATTCATTTCCTGCTTCACGTGAGAGTTTAGGTAGTTTCATAATCATAAGGAAACCAAATTTTACTGAAGACGTAATTGATTCTACTCTGAAATACGTGAAAAATGGTGCTGTGGAAGCTGGCGTCCGCTTTCATATTGGCTATTAATGCGATTCCATCATCATCTTTCGATCAAAACAAATTATTCCGCTCGTTCAGTACACGAACATATGAACCAGAACCGAGAAAAACCATCGTTGCATACAACGGTGAAGTCCATACAATAATCTTCGTCGCTGGAGGAAGAATTCCTAAAGACCGACCTCTTAATGGGAAAATTGTTCTGAAAAAAGCCAAACCTGGGTGGTGGGCTACTTGGGAGGACACTTTGTACGCAGAAAATGGCGCAACTATTCATGAAATTGTTGTTGTGGATAGAAATTTCAAGGGAAAAGCAACTGTGAAAATAACTGACTATGGTACAGGATTCACAAGGGTCAAACTGAGGATCACTAGTGAATATAACCGCAAGATAAATTGTTACATTGACTTATACGGACGACGGGATGAGTATAATATAAAGGCAAAATTAAATCTTCCAGAACCGGTAATACCGAAAAATGATCCAATTGTATCTACCGCTCGGCTTTCAAAGCGTTGGCATCCGTAAGGACTCACCAATTGGCTTGCATCTTTATACTTTGTATAGACATTTTCTGTCAGTGAGTAATTTCATATTTGAATAATTAACCTGTGTTAAAAACTTGTTTGAAAAAAATGTGTTAAAAACTTGTGTTTTTGTATTTACGCTCTTCTCTGTTGAATCTAAATGGATATTGAACTACTAAGAATACAAATCAGCTGAAATTCCTTTAGTGGAATGAAATAAGTTTTTCGAAGGCCTTCAGGAGATTTAATTAATCTGCTGGAATCAACATCAGGCTACATTACTTTTTTATTGTGAAAATAGTTTATAAAAATCTCTCGCCTAAACTGGGAAAATAAAATATTAATTAGTGGTTGTAGTGCTATAACGTTTTTGTGGATTGTTGTATTTAGTAGAGAAATGCATAAAAATATGAAGGAAATGATTCGTAAAAAATAAAATAGGCTTTAAAATGAGCCGTCATCGTACGCTGTGTGACTAAGAGGTTACAAGTTATGAATTTGTTAATCAACAATACCGTTTTCTCTATTACGTTTTAGCTGTTATGAATTTTATTTGGCAGAGGAAAACCCGCATTTTTTAGACAATAACAATGTTTGCAAAATATTTTTTTGTGAGTCAGAATTTGGTGAATCGTCTTACGTATACTATACACAATAATTTTTTTCGATACTTACGCTTGTCCGAAAAATCTCAAGAAAAATTAACTATAACCATGTATTCAGGAGGATTTTAATTATTTTTAGAGGAATTTTCGATCTGCAATAGTTTAGTTGCAAACAATATTGTCTTAGTAATTTTTGTATTCATTATTCTACAGCAGCGTTAAATAATTTAAAAAAAATTGTTCCAAACTCAGGAAAATTATGCAGATCGTAGCACGATACAACATGTATTATTCTAGGAATTCTGAATTATGAGTGCTCTTTTATTTATTGTGTTACTATTTGCGAAATTCGTCTTGACCTGATCGAGGATCCTTTTTTTTACCTCCTTTGATGCTTTATGATAGGTCAGGTAGCGTATATGTAAAAAACAAATATCTATTCAAACGTTCTGTCCAAAATTGTTATAAAAATCGCACAGAATTTATGTGAATAAAGTGAATTATTGACAAGTAATGTTTTTTAATATTTACCTTCAAATAAGTGTAGTGCATAAAATCGAAGTACGGAATACTATGTTTAGCTCATACGTGATGAAACTTTAATTAAGTTTTTTAGTTACTGTTTGTTTCAAATTTAATTTATAGTTTTATAAAAAAATAAATAATATTAGTGTATTCATTTCCTTGAAGATGCAAAAAATTCACAAAAAAAGTTGAGTAAATTAATTTTCTTTCCGATTTTTTTCAACTTTGGTTATATTCCTCGCAGACCTATTATTGTTACTTTGATTGTTAATTCAATTATTAGTTAATTAATCTCACACGATTCTTCACAAAGTAAAAATAAAAATACTACAGTAAGAACATTGGGAAAAGTTGGATATAAAATTTCGAACATAATTTTGGAGAATACTACTCGTTTCACTGGCTCGGTAAATGTATAAGGAAAAAGTTAAGGTAATTGTCGTGCCAAAAATCATATCTCCATAAAAACAAGTTCTTTTATGCTTTAAGAATCAAAAGATGACTGATGATATTTTAAATAAGAATTAATTATTTTAATTTGCAATTAAATTTTATGCCACTAGCACTTCATATCAATTTTTGAAAAATGGTTGAATTTTAATAAATAACGGGTTTTTCGAAGAAAACATTCTTTACAAATCTGCTGTTTACAATTTTAACAATAAATTATTCCATGACTGAAAGCGTTCAAACAATTTTTTAAGAAGAAAACATTTCTTGAACCAATAACTGTATTTGATGATTATTTACTTATTGTTTGAATTGGAAACAGCGGATTTGTAGTGAATGTTTTCCCCTAAAAAAAGTAATGATTTATTACAAATTATCGATTTGTTTAAATTGTTAGGAAACAAAGTAAAAACGTATAGTGTATATCAATTTTGAAACGAAAATTGTGTTTACTGCGTTTTCTGCTAATACAAGAGGATTTGTGTAAATTTTAAATTGTTTTATTCCGTAAAGAAGCATTGAATGATTTTTAGAACCCGTTAGGAAGTATAATAATATACTGAACAAAATTAAAATAAATGATAATTAAATTAATATTACTTATTTAAAATTTGTATTTAAAGATAAGTTCTTTTCATTTGAAAAAATAAAGGCACGTTTAAAAGCACATTTTACAAAAATGATTATTTATAACGCGCCTGTTGGATCTGGCGCTTCGCGCTCGACTTTTGAAAATTAAAAATCAAAGCGTCGAAAACTGTCATTGGGTGATTGTGAATTCTCATTTGTTAAAGCTCCTTCGGCTTTAACGAACAGATTCTCATCACGTATCTCGTGCTTCGCACTCATTTTAGTTCAAAGTGTGAATTGTTTACCTTGAGTTCAACTCTATTATATCAAATGTATATTATATTTAAATTTCTACCTCGGTCTGGGACTGCTTCTTCAGATACTGCAAAATGAAGTACAAATTTTATTTTTCATGATTACTTCAATATTTGTACATCATTTTGTATTAATTTTTATTCTCAGCTACCCGAAAAAATGTATCATTTCAATAAATTTATATTACTACATGTATTGATATTGAAACAAATTTATTGTTATTGTCTTGTTTTTCTAATTTGAAAAAGTGCGCATCGTATAAAAAAATCAATTTTTTTTAATTAACATTTTATTGCACCTTGTGTCGTTTTTCCAAAAAATTAATTTGTTCGTTTTCAATGTCATTTTTCATGGTTTGAATAAGAAATACGAATCCTATCAAAAAGTGGTTAATAAGAAATCTGTAGATCTTTTTTGGGCGCACAATTATTGTTAACTAATCTTTCTTCGTAGCTTGTGTCGTTTGTCCAAAAAATTTCATTTTTTATTTTTGATGTTGTTTTTTTCATGAATAAAACAAAAACTACGCGTGCTATCAAAAAGTGATCAATAACAATTTTTTTTTTAGGTGAACAACTTTTGTCTCCTAATTTTTTTTCATATCTTGTGTCCTTTTCTCTCAATTTTTAATTTTTATTTGTTACTATTAAAACAGAAACTACGCCTTCTATCAAAAAGTGAATAATGAAAAATTTGTAGATCTTTTTTGGGTGAACAATTTTCGTCTGTTCATATTTTTTCTTAGGTTGTTACGTTTGTCTAAAATTTTTAATTTTATTTTTTACGATTAAAACGAAAACTACGCGTTTCATCAAAAAAGATTAATAACAAATTTATATATCTTTTTAGGGGGAACAACTTTTTTGATACATTTTTTTTCGTATCTTGCGTTGTTTTTCCAAAAATTTTATTTTTGTATTTTTCTTGTTATTTTTCACAATTAAAACAAAAACTACGTCTCGCATCAAAAAACGATCAATAACAAATTAGTAGCTCTTTTTTGTGTGAACAACTTTTGTTTATGTATTTTTTCGTAGCTTCTTTTGATTGTCCAAAAAATAAATTTTTTCATTTATAATGCTTTTTTTTAACGAATAAATCTTGCATAGTTTGACCGCAAAATGGAATTTTTTATTATTTTTTGTGCGATCAAAATTTGAATTTTTGATTTTTCAGAAAAATTCAAAAATTGTTATAATAATCTTGTAAGGCTTTCAAAAAGCAGCAATTGTTCTCGATTTTTTTTCATGTCGTGCATTGCTTGGCTTAAAATTTTCATTTTCGTTTGTTTTTTTGAATTTTGAAAAAGCTATAACTCTTATAATTTTTTTTTATGGAAAAAGGTCGTGAAGATAAATTTTTTAAATTTCCAAATATATTACGAATAGCTACACATAAGATTTTTGATTCTTGAAGAAAAATGGTCTGAAAAATTTTGGAAATGGTCCTCCTTTTTGAATTCTTATCCAAAATAGCTAGATAACGAACTTGACCTTCAGTTCCGACACTTAGAGTGTGTAGCAAAGGCCAATATAATAGATTGATTTTTTCAAAAGTCATCGAGCTCACAGACAGACACTTTCGTAAAAACCTGTTTTTCGGTTTTTGAGGGTCTCAAAACGTGGACATTTGACAAAACTGGGGGGGGGGGGATTTTGCACAAATCTAATACCTTCTCTGATGAAAATGTAAAGATATATAGAGTGAACGTCAAAATCTTGAAAAATTCTAAAAAAAAAAAATTTTCCGAGCTCTATTTGGCTGTGTATTCACATTTTTAATTTCATGAATATTTGATTAGGAATAATTAAGAAAGTGTTACCAAATACTGTAACAGAAAAAATAAGCGGTGCCCATTTTGCAAAATTTTCATAATCTTAGTGGTAGTCTTTTAAGAAAAATGAATTGCCTTTAAAACTGAAATATTGTTAAAATCATCAACAAAACTCTTTTATTATGAGTTTATCAAGCTTTGTGCGCAAATTTGTATTTGGGAACATGTTACCGAGTGGCTATATCAGCGATATATGAATCTCCCATTTCTAAAACATAGCTTTTATAGAAAAAATTTATACAAATAGAAATTTTTTGAACAATTGCAAACTATCTTCAACGAAAAATATTCCTTATAACCTTGATTACTTATGTTATTAATTTCAAAAAATACGAACATTTCATCATTTTTTAGGAAACGAAAAATCAAAGCAAACATAAATTGTTTAAGAAATCAAAAAATAACTTAATAAAAGAATATATTCTTCTCTTCATTCACTTCCTTTATCAATAATTCCAAAAAATACTAACTTTTTATGATTCACAGGATAAATTAAAATTTCTGAACAAATAATAGTTATTCGAATAATTTGAAACTTGTTAAAAAATACTTAAAAACTTATCACTCATCGAATATAAGAAATGCATGCTGAATGGATTTTAAAAAAGCCCGTCTCTGGCAGGAATTTTAAATAAAACTGTTATTTTGAGTTTTCGGGGCATTTTCCGGGCACAAACGTAGTGGTTGCCGCGTTAAATATAAACTTTATGTGGTGAAAGGGATTCCTTGAAAATCTCTCAAGAAGTGGCTGAAAGTCAATTTACCGGAAAGTTAATAAAATGTAGTATTTCTTTACAATTTTCCAAAACCTAAGCTTTTCCCATAATGCAAAAATAATGCAATCTCTTTTTCCAGGAAACCTTACAAAATAGAGGGAGAGGTGGTATTCTCTGGCAAGTATAGTATATAAATATAAGTATAAATATAGTATAATGTATCTATTTTATTAGGACGTCCTTACAAACAATAATAATTTTAAAAAATTACTATCAGCAATTTGCTCCGACAAAAAAATTCTGATTCGGCAGTACTATGTATTTAATCACTAATAAGACTGTAAATTGCGCAATAGTTTGCGTAAAATCTTGCCATTCTCATGTCACATTTCATTCGTTTCCTTGTTTACGAAAGAGTTCAAGTAGTTTCATAATCATAAGGTTTACCAATTTTACTGAAGACGCAAGTTATTTTTCTCTAAAATACGTAAAAAATGGTGTCCTGCAAGCCGATTTTCGCTTTTATATTTATTAAAAAGATGACAACTGTAAACTCCATTAAATCATCTACGACGTTGGAAAAAGACTTGATAGAGACCGTCCTATTCATAGCAAATACGCTTATGAAGAAAACAAATTTGGGTTTTGGTCCACTTGGAGGACACTGTTCACACAGAAGATGGGCAAGTCATTCATCAAATTGTTGTTGAGGATAGAAATGTCAACGGAAAAATTTAATTGTGAAATTAATTGTTACATTTTGTTGTAGGGTCTACCGGATGAGTATAAGATAAAGGCAGAATTAAATCTTCCAGAATCGGCAATACCTCATTGGCCATTTGGACAGACGATTGATCCAGCCTTTTCCAGAAGTTGGCTTCCTCCAAAGCCTGGATATCATTATTACTCATGAGTTTGTGACTCATGAGTTTATGAGTTCATTATCATTATGACTCATGACCAGACTGTCCACAGTCTGGTTAACTAGAATATTTAATTATGTATACTTTTTACAGTCATTTCCTGTCAGTTATTAGTTATATACTTGAATAATTAATCTGTGTTAATAAGCTGTGCTAAAAACTGTGTCAAAAACTTGTGTTTTGGCATGTACGCATTTCTCTCTTAAATTGAAAATGATATTGAAATACGAGAATATGAACAAAGAAACTAACTTAAGTTTATTTACTTAAATGAAATAAGGATTTTTTTCACAAAGGCTTTCAGGAGAGTCTAAAATACTTTTTCAGGAATTTGGAGAAATCAGACACCGTGTAGTTCTACTTATTAAACAGGGAGTTAATCTGCTAGTATCGATATTATGGCTGTATTTTTTTCGTGTGAAATAGGTTTATAAAATTCGCTTGTCTAAACTCTGAAAATAAAATTTCCGTGGCGGTTAATTCAAACATTGATAAGTATGTTAATTGCGAAATAATATAAGATTATATATATATGACAATATAATAAATGTATAAAAGCTTGCGACACACAAGACATCTTTATATTCGTTTCTTAACTTACGAAAGAGTTTCATTAGTTTCATATTCACAAGGTTTACAAATTTGACTGAAGACACAAGTGATTTTACTCTAAAATACCTAAAAAATTGTACCTTGGAAGCAGATCTTCGCTTTTATTTTTATTTTAAGTTTGTTTATAAATGTGGCTACATCATCAGCTATAGATCGAAGAGATTCAAGATGCCCCTTTCGCAGTACACCAACATATAAATTACGACTAATATCAGCTGTCGCTCCAAAGAACGTTCAACACCATCGAGACATCTACGATCATCATGCACTTACGGAAACTCGGTAATGTAAATTTGGCAATGGATTGTATAAAAGCTTGTCGCACACATCACATATTAGCATTCGTTTCCTGATTCACGAGAGAGTGTAGGTAGTATCATAATCATAAAGAAAACACATTTTATTGAAGACGCAATTAATTCTATTCTGAAATACGTGAAAAATGGTGCTGTGGAAGCTGACATCTGCTTTCATATTTGTTATAATTTTGGGTATTAATGTGAATCCATCCTCATCTGTCAATCGAAAAAATTTCTTCTTCTTGCGCAGTTCACCAAAATATAAATTACAAGCGAGACCAGCCATCGTTGCAACAAACGGTGAACGCCATACAATCATCTACAACGTTGGAGGAAAACTTGATAGAGACCGACCTCTTAATGGGAAAATTGTTACTAAAAGAGCCATACCTGGGTGGTGGACTACTTGGGAGGACACTGTGTACGCAGAAGATGGGCACATCATTTATCATATTGTTGTTGTGGATAGAAATGCCAATGGCAAAGCAACTGTGAAAACAATTGACTATGGTTTGGGATTCAAAAGGGTCAAATTGAGGATCAGAAGTGAATATAGCCGAGGGATCAATTGTCACATTCAGTTATATGGTCGACCGGATGAGTATAAGTTGATGGAAAAATCAAATCTCTTAGAACCGGCAATACCGAATCATCAAGTTTGACAGAGTATAGGTGCAGTTTTTTCGAGAGATAAACTTCCTCCAAACCCTGGATATCATTAATGACTCACAGTGATTAATTATTTATATAATTTTTCATACTTCGTACACAAATTTCCTGTCAGCGAGTGACTATATTTAAATGATTAAGTTGTGTTGAAAACCTGTGTCAAAAAACTTTTTTTTAAAACATGTGTGTTTGGTATGTACGCTCTTCTCTGTTAAATTAAATTACGAAAATAGGAACATAATAACTATCTGAAGTTCAGTTACATAAATAAAAGAAGTATTATCGATAAAGGCCTTCTGGAGAGCCTGAAATATTTTTATAGAAATTTGAAAAAATCAGAAGTCTCTGGATCAAATTCTGATAAAATGATGGTAGTTAACGGTTTATTCAAACTCCGATAAGTATGTAAATTGGACAATTGTTTTTCTAAAAGTGGGTCACATTCGCCGGATGTTTACACTCATCACAGAAAAAAACTGATAGACAAATTGTGTTGCGAACACTTGTCAAGTGTATCAATGCGATAATTTTTATTGTTGTTAAATAGCTGTTGCGAAAGAGTTGAGAGAATTTCAAAACCAAAAAGATAGTTATTTTTAGATGAGAGTGTTAGAAACAAGTGATTATACTCTGTCATACGTAAACAATGGTGTCGTCTAAACTACACGGAAAAAATATATACATAAACAAGCGATAAGCGGTGAATATTATTATTAATGCACCACATAAATAAATCGTTGGAATAAAGATATTATATAAGTTAATTGAGAACTTTGGCACTCTGAATATTGCCCTAATAAAGTAGGAATAATTTTGACAGAGGTTTGAAATTTATAATTGATTACAGTGTTTACCTTACAATTAAACAGATTAGAAAGGCCTATTTGAAATCAAAATAAATGATGTTACTGCAGAACTATCTGTAGAATGTTCGAATTTTTTTAAATTTGGATAAAAAATTATTAAATTTCTCAGGATTCCAAAGTTACTAAATTTTTGTACTTAAAATTTATATTTTGTATGATATCTGAAACTCATGACATAACATAGCTAATTTAATGATACATGAAAATCCTTGAATCTAGGTTACAGTAGGCTGTTTCAATAACAAAAATTACGTTATTCAAATATATTTTAGTTTTATTGAACTAATTTTTCAGTATTTTTCTGTGTGATCTACAAACTCTTTTCTGTGTGATTTTTGCTTTTATATTTTTGCTATAAAATTGGTTACAATGTTATAAGCAGAGCAAAACGAATGTAAAATTGGATAACTTTTTCAACAATGCGTTATTAACAACACAGAAAAAACGGAAGATAAACTTTACATCGATTTCCGTTGAAAGATACGCTGCAACAAAAATTAACCTTGTCGAATAAGCTTTACACGAAACTGAGATAATTCCGCGTTTTTAAACTGTCTCGGAATAATTTGTCAGCGAAAAAGCGTCTTCTGCTATGAAGTTGACAGCAGTGCAAAGAACAGTGAGGTATGGATGAAATTGGTCTGGAAATCAGGACACCCGATTTTTAAAAAAATTGCACTTATTACCATTTCATTTTAAAAATAATTGCACTTATTGCGGACGAAAGGTTATATATTTTTCATGACTGTCAATGAAGCACTCTACAACATTCGAAAAAGTCGCCATATTTACTATGATCTTAACCATAATTCACAAGTTATAAGATAGGAATTTCCGTTTTGAAAGTTTCGAGATCCGCCAGTATTGCAGTTTAATATAAAAGCCTTTTTACGGCGTAAAATTATGAAGCTAAAAGATGATTTCTGAACAACTACAGCTGCTATCGACCTTATTTAATGCTTCAAATTTTTATTATCATTCAACAAGTTAATTGTCAAAGAGACAAATCAGGAAAAAAATTTTCTTCTTCATTTTTCAAAAATTCAGGAAAATAATTTTTGAACTGAGAAGTTTTGCTACATATGAGGGCACCATCAATCGTAAAATTTTATTTAAAAAAGTTATTAAATAAATATTTATCAAAAATATTGAATGTAAATTGAAAATCTTGATTTTGTACTGTAGATAACATTTTATATTAGGACAATATTGATGGAAATTTTAGTATACCATATTCTATCAGGCATTTCAGGTTGGGAAATCAAAAATGTCTGCAAGCTGAGGGATAAACAATAATACCAATTGCATTGTGATAAAAAGTAATTTTTTTCAAAACTCAGAAAAAACTGAGTTTTCACCATCAGTGTATTTGGACATTATTCGTTATTTTCTAAAAACTATTCAATTAAATTATAAAATCCATAAAAAATGTGTAATGATTTTATTATTTAATTAAATAGCTTTCTCGAAATGAAAAATAATATCCAAATACACTTACGGTGAAAAATTGGGAATACTGAAAAATTCTCGAGACTGTAAAATTCCTGAATTAGAAAATCCCCGAATAATTAAATTCCCGAATAGGAAAATTCCATAATAATAAAATTCCCGGAAAGTTTATAATATTACCGAAATGAAAAATTCCCGAATGATGAAATTCCCGACAGTTTATGATATTACCGAATTGGAAAATTCCAGACATAAAATTGCCGAATTCCAGAACATCCAAACTAGAAAATTCTCCAATTATAAAATTCCCGAATTTAGACAAATGAAAAAGTTTTTTCATAAATATTATTTATTTATTAAAAATACAATAATCAATTATTTTTATCAAACCAGAATTGCAATGTTTAAAGTTTCTAAAATTACTGCTTAAATCGGAAATAACAATTATTGAAAAAATATATTTTTGGATGAATATTTTTGGACGACTGAAAAATCCTAAAAAATAAAATTCATGAATCTGTCAAATTCCTGAATTGGGAATTTCCCGAATAATAAAATTTTCGAATATGCAATAAACTTCGCGAATTGGAAAATTCCTGAATAAAAAATTCCCGAATTATAAGATATCCGAACTGGAAAATTCCTGAATCATAAAACTCCCGAAAGAATGGAAAAAAATTGGTTTCCAATCAATATTATTTATTTATTAAAAATACAATCATCAAATATTTGTATTAAAAAAAAAATATTTTTTTCCGATCAAAGTTTCTAAAATTATTGTTTGAATTCAAAATAACAATACTTGAAGACAATTTTCATCCAGAAATATATTTTTTTTCAATTATTGTTATTTCAAAGTTAAACAATAATTTTAGAAACTTTACACATTAAAAATGAGTTTTTTCTTTATAAAAATATTTGATTATTATATTTGTCTAAATTCGGCAATTTTCTAGTTCGGATATTTTATAATTTGGCCATTTTCTGACAAGAATTTTTAAATTCGGTAATATTATAAACTGTTGGGAATTATCCATTTCGGTAATGTCGTAACCTGTTCGGAAATTTTTTAATCGGGAATTTTCCAATTCGGGAATTTCATTATTCGGGAATTTTATTAATCGGGAATTTTATTACATATTCGAAAATTTTATTATTCGGGAATTTCCCAATTCGGGAATTTGACAGAGTTGGGAATTTTATTTTCCGGGACTTTTCAGTCCTCCAAATTTTTATTTCAAATATTGTTATTTTAAGTTCAAACAATAATTTTATAAGCTTTAAACATTAAACATTTTCATAAATAAAAATATTTTATTATTGTATTCTTAATAAATAAATAAATAATATTCATTTGAAAAAAATTAATTATTTAAATCCGTGAATTTTCTAATTCAGATATCTCATAATTCGGCAACTTTCTGCCGGGAAATTTCAAATTCGGTAATATTATTAACTGCCGGGAATTTACAAATTCGGTAATATTGTTATTTGTTCGGGAATTTTATTAATCGCGAATTTTGCAGCTCGGAAATTTTACAGTGACGAGAATTTTATTTTCAGGATTTTTTAGTCGGTCCAAAAAATCATTTTTGCCCAAGCTGTAAAAAAAAACTTTTGGCTGTAAAAACTTTCGTCAGGGTACATGTCTTACTGCAGATTCCAAATCGAGTAGTTAATTTCTGTTAGCCTAAGAACAGAAAATTTCTGTTAGCCTTAGGGCGGCAAATACCTAGATCCGCCACTGAATGTTCCAACTTCAAAATTAATTCGATTCCTATTTTTCGTTTTGTTCCTAACCTACAATACCGACTGTGGCAGAAAGTATCGCGATAAAATCTTTTAAGATCGGTTACCATCTTATGAACTACATAAGCCATGGAGTAATCTTTAAAGATTGTGACGATGGTTGTTGTTATCGTGTCAAGTTCTTTATTTACATTCACGAAAAATACGTTTTGATTCGTCAGCGAAAAGTCTAATTATTTTTAAAATAACAATTAGGTAAGTAAAGAGTTGTTTTAACTCTGGTGTCCTGATTTATAGCTTTTCACTCTTACTTTGCCGTTTTTCCAGGACTGCAAAGGACGTAGCAGACGACAGCTTTTATTCCATCGTAAGATAAACTTTCGCCAAATAGCATGTAATCTTTAACATCCGAAAATTTTATATGCAACAAAATTTAACTCCAATTTTTTCTGTTATTAATTATACTTTGAAATAAAATACGTACATATTGGAAATCTTAATTTCTTGTAATTTTATTTAATAAAGTACAATTCTATTATAAAAAGTGCATGCATCAGCCAATCAGCTGTCGAGAATCGGGAACAAGATTCGATAACTCGATATTTCAAGTAGGCGCAAATTTCAAAAGTCAACATTTCTGGATTAATTATTACAATTAATGAATAAAATAGTTGAAAATTGAGAGTACAATAAAAAACAAGTCGAGTTAGTTATAATTCATTGCTAGTCACTCTAAACGTAGGGGAAAGGGAAGAATGTGTTTTCAAAATGCAAAACAAAATCAAAATTTTGAGTTATCTCGAAAACGGTGAGAGATACGCGAAAACTGACAACATTTTCAGGGTTCTCTAAAGGGGGATGGTCCTTGACCACCCCGACCTAAACCAGTAAACAAATGTTCCAAATTCGAAAAAAAAAAATTTAATTATCTCTAAAAGGGTCACAGATACGTGAAAACTAACAACATTTTCAGGCTTTCAAAGAAGCGAATCGCTTTCGACCAATATTTTAATGTTTTTTCAGAGGGGGTTTGTTTCCGACCAACTCAAAATAACCCAACTTAAAGATTTTTAAAATACCAAAAAAAAGGAAATTTTGAGCTATCTTGAAAACAGCGAGAGATACGCGAAAACTGACAACATTTTCCGGGTTTTCTAAGAGGTTTGATCCTCGGCAACCTCGACGTAATCCAGTATACAGATTTTCGAAATCAGAAAAAATCAAAATTTTGAATTATCTCGACAACGGTCAACCAAGTCGAACTAACCCAATCAAAAGATTTTTAAATACCAAACAAAAATTAACATTTTGAGTTTTCTCTGAAAATGATGATAACAGTAAATAGATTATACAATTTTTTTAAATCTAAAATTTAAATCATCTTGAAATCTGTCAGAGAGTTGTAAAAACTAATAATTACAAAGAACTCAAACTAACCCAATAAAAAGTTTTTAAAAATTCAACAGAATAATACAAATGAATTTTTCAAAAAAAGTTGAATTTTCAAACAAAAAATATGCATTTGCCATCAAAATAATTGAATTTTTAACCCAAAAAGAAGACGAGAAGTGAATTTTCAACTTTAAAAAATCAATTTTCTAACAAAAATGGAATAGCCACATTCTCAGTAAAAAAATTCATTCTCAACAAAAAAACTAATTTTAAACGAAATAGTTACATTTTTAACTAAAGAAACTTATTTTTAACTACAATAATGAATCTTTAACCCAAAGATGAATTTTCTACCAAAAAAAGATACATTTTTAACAAAATAAATGAATTTTCAACCAAGAAGATTAAATGTCTAAAAAAAATATAAATTTTCGACGAAAAATACAATAGTTAAATTTTAAGTTGAAAAATTAATTTTTAATTTAAAAAACTAATTTTTAATCACAAAAATGAATTTTCAACCAAGAATATTAATTTTTTTTTAAATACATGAGTTTTGAAACAAATTTTAAATTTGTAAAGGAATTTTCAACCAAAAAGGTTAATTAGTCCAGAATATTAATCTTCTTTGTGACTTATTTACCATTTTGGTTGAATATTCATTTATTTTGTTAAAAACTATAGAAATTTTCATCTTAATAGCTGAATTTTCAAGTGAAGAAATTAGAAAAATTCAGTTTGACCAAAAAAAAACGAATTTTCAACAAAATAGTTAAATTTTTAAACAAAAATTTATTTTTTATCTAAAATAATGAATCTTAAAAAAAAAAGAATTTTTAACCCAATAGTTGAATTTTCAATTGAAAGAAAGGATTTTGTACAAAAAAACAAACAAATTTTCAACAAAATAGATGAATTTTCAACAAAAAAGTTAAATTTTCTACCAAACAAATGAATTTTTAACCGAAAAAAGGGAATAGTTAAATTTTCAGTAAACAATCTGATGTTCAGATAAAAAATTAATTGTTAACCAAAAAGATTAATTTTCTACCAAAAAACATCAATTTTGAAATCAATAAATGAATTTTTCACAAAAAAAAGTGAATTAGTCACCAAGAAGATTAAGATATTCTACCATAAAAGACAACGTTTCAAGAAAATACAGAAATTTTCAACCAAATAGCTGAATTTTCAATATCAATGTTAAATAAAACATGGAATAGTTCAATTTTCAATTTAAAAAGTTAATTTACAACAAAAATTTCAAAAAAATAGTTGATTTTTCAATTAAGAAGTTATCAAATCAAGATATATTGGGACACAAATCCTGGAACCAATGAAAAATTGACAGAATGATTTGAGCAAGAACTTATTTAAATACCTTGTAAATTCCACATTTTTCTGTTTTTATAAAATGTATTCATATTGAAAAATGATAATTTTTAATAGAAGTAGCAAAGAGCAACCGGTTGTGGTAAGTTTTGGTTTTCAAAATTATTATTTGAGTGTAAATAGTACAATGAAAATATGCAACACTGGTTATTTTTCTGTTATTGTAAAAATATCATTTTGACTGTTATTTAACAATAATCTGGAATTGTTCTCAGTTTAAACATGAACATAAATAATGGGACATTTTTCATTTATCTTGAAGGTTAAAAATAAAATTTTTATATAAAAATGAACAAAATATTGGAAAATGAACCGAGTTTTTTTTTCTAAAGAAAGGGTAATAATTATTGCGCGCGTAGCGCGCACAATGTTCTAGTCATGAAAAAAAGTGAGTTTGTTTTCATTACCCCTGATATTCTGAAAATTTAATTATTCACTATCAATACTAAAAATGAATGTATATGAATCTAAGATTGTTACAATGCAAATTGGTTTACATAAAAATTAAAATTAGTTAAAAAATAGGTTTTTTCACAAAAAAATTAGAAATGTGATAATTCACTAAAACAGTGGAATAGGTCAATATGAGGGATAGAAACTGTAAAAATTTTAATATTTATACTTATAATTTAACAATAAATTTGAATTTTCAAATATTTTCCTCAATCTGTTTTCACTAAAAATATAATATAAATTTCTCATTTACTCAGTTCATTCTTGCGCGATTAGTTTTAAATATTTTTCTGTATACGAAAAATTTCATTAATTTCCAAAAGAAAGGATTAACCGTGAGTTTAGACAGTGAAAAGTGCTACTGATAAAGTGAGAACGGTTAAGGAATTCACGCCGAGTATCAAACAAAGCGAAACAATTAAGACAGCATTTCCCGAGATAAGTAGTTTTATTAAAAAATTTTTGATCAATTCCTCAAGATTTTAATGGATTTAAACGGCTTTCAGGATATGTCAATGAATTTCCCAGGATTTCAGGAATTGTCGGATTTTATGTAATTTGACGGGATTTTATAATATTTCAATGGATTTAAAAGAATTTATTCAAAAGGATGGAGAGATTTCGTAGAATTTGAGAGATTTTCAAAGATTGCAAAAAAATTTGAATTGATTTCAGTAATTTGAAGGGATTGCAAAAAATTGTATAGGTTCAAAGTATTTTGAAAGAAATTAAAAGGATTTTTGAAGAACCTTTCAAGATTCTAGGGGATCTCGAAAGATTTCTAAGGATTTGAGAGATTTGGGGTATTTTAAGGGATTTCTAGTTGATTTCAGTAACTTAGTGGCATTTCAATTGAGGCAGACCTAGGCTGGGCAGATGGGAACATATGAAATTTGGGAAAATTTGCGGAAACTTTGGAGAAATGTACACATTTTCTCAATTGTTGCTAAGCTGCAGAAGGCTGGTACCCTCCTGAATATGAAACACAAACTAACCATGACTCTTTTGGTTCTAGCAACGAAGTCGGGTGGGACCGAGGTCATAACTGGATTCTCCACCTGACTTGGCTATTCATTTTAGAATCACCACCTTACGAGGACTTGACAATTATTTTGGACATGATTTTCACTCTCAAAATGCAGTTCTCGCATCAAGTTGGTAGTTGGGCGTATACTTGAAACAACAAATAATACTCTTAACTTCCGATTGAAGAACGGTTTCGGGGATGGCTTGCAAGTAGCCCTGATCCTCAATCGGAGATAACCAAACGTAAAAAGTCAGCGGCGTGGAACCTGTTACGCAATGTACGCGCGTGAGTTACCGTTCACTGCCCCTTTGTCGCTACGCTGCTGGTTGGTTGAGCAACCGTCCCTCCACCCCGCGGGCCTTTCCAGACTCTCCTCTCACTGAAAAACTGCGCGGGCCAGCAGTTCTAGGAATTCGTCAATCGGGAGTTCTTCAATCGGCAGTTAAGTGTATAAAGATATAAAGAAGAGAGTAGCCTCGGAATGGATTGAAACTTTAGTTGACGAAAGACATGCATCCGGTGAAGTTTCAGACGATGAATGGAGACTGGGTGTTTGCAATGCTAGAGGGGTGAATCATCTCAAGGAAAGACAATTACGAGAAACAATGCACGTGAGGAAGCTAGATATTTTATACGTACTTAAAACAAATAAAAATAAATGCGACAGTAGAGTGATAGTAAATGGAGAGTTTTAGCACGGACTCGAACTATGGTCAGGAGTAGATAGTGAATCACATGGTATCCAATGTGTCGGTCTGATTGTGAATGAGAGAGTGAAACAGCATGTCAAGGGGCATGAATTTGGAACTCTCAAATTGTTGTGGGTTACAATGAAAGCGGAAATCAGAAGATTATTTATCATAGCGTGCTAAGCCCGACCTGATGATGAATGAAGTGAAGGGAAAACAGGGTAGTAAATAATGTCGGTGATCCAAACTTGAATGGTAACGGGGACATGTTGGTAGACTTATGTTTAGAAAAGAGCTTGTTTATTAGAACTACTTGGTTGAGGCATAAAATTATCCACTTGTGCACCTCGAGCATAGTATGATTGACTCTGTTGTTGCAAATGAGACAAACGTTAATTAATATAGATGATTTACAAAAATCAGAAGTGCGAACAGAATTTGCGAAGAACATAAACGAACGCCTAGATAGGACAATTTGGGTCTCGCTCATACGCAATAATATAGAGGGCGCATGTACAATGTTCCAGAAAATTATTGTGAGGTGTAGAACTGAAGTGTGTAGTACTACGGTTGTAGGAAGAATGACTGGGATGCTTGGTGGAATGATGAAATCTGCGCAGCCGTGAATGAAAAGAAACAAGCGTATCCAATAAAGTTGAGTATTGCAGGTCTTGGCGATGATGAGAGAATTATACTAGAAAATGATTACAGTAAAAATGCTAGTTAAAGAAAGCAAGGATAAAAACAAAACGAAAGAAGAGTAGGACATACAAAACACTTTCAAAGTAAATAATAAATTATTTTGGAAATGAGAAAATAAGATTAGAAAAAGAAGGAGTAGTACAGGTATAGTCGGCATTAGTTATAGCAAGCGTGAAATGATATTGTATAATACGTACCGGATAAATGACCTTATGAGAGACTTTTTAAAGAAATTATTAGAAGGTAACACTATGGAGTAGCACAATTGCGAAATAGAAAACGATAGGTTGGAAAACAAGGTTGAAAGAACCTGTGCCTCTGAATTGGGGATATAATGAAGAACTTAAAGAATGGCAAGGCTGCTGGTGTAGATGGTATCAACGCTAAAATGTTTGAATAAGGTGGAAAATATATACCCCACAGCCTGTGCGAGTTGATAAATTTATGTATCGAGATGAAAGAAGTTCCAGATGACTGGAAAAAGGCGACTATCATCCAAATATACAAACGAATGTGAGGTAAAAGCAATTACAATAGGAACAGAGGTATCAGTCTACTCAGTACAATAAGCAAAATATACTCAAAAAAAATTTGTCCATAGCGTAATGGAAATAAGAGATGAAAATATCTGGACGGTCCAATGTGGATTTATGCAAGGAAGATCTTGCGCAGATCAAATATTGAGTTTGAGACAGATCACCGAAAAAAGTTTGAAGGTAAAGAAAAAAGTTTTCTGTGCTTTTCTTGAAATGGAAAAAGCGTTTGATAAGATGGATGGAGAAACCTTTTGAAAAAGTATGGAGTCAACGGATGGCTTCCAAAAGCAATAAAAGCAATATATACAGGTAGTAAAGCGAGGGTGAAGGTAAATGGACAACTGAGTAACTGTTTTGATGTAAGGCAAGGAGTTAGGCAAGGAAGCGTTATGTCTTTCTGGATATTTACTGTATTTATGGATAAGTGTCTGAGAATTGCCCTCTTCGAAGGAGAAGGTGCGGAATGCGGATCTCGAGACAGTGAAGGTGTGAGGGTTAGCGTTCGTAAATGATAAGGTTGTTATGGCAGAGTCAATTAAAGGCTTACAAAGAATGTCACGGAGACAAAATACTAGATTGAAGAACATGGGCCCTAAAATTAACGTAAATAAAACGAAAATTATAGTATTTGAAGTAAAGAGTGCTTAAGCAGTATGCAACATAGTCTTAGACGGTGAGAGGATAGAACAATCTAATAGGTACATGTATCTTGGTAGTTTATTTACTACTGACGGAATGATTGATAGAAATATAGCCAGGCGTATAAAAAAGGGTAGGAAAGTTATCAGCAGTGTAGGAACCATTACCAGAAGGAAAAATATATTGAATGAAGATAAAATTGCAATATATAATTCGATACTTGCACCCACGGTGCTGTACGGTAGCGAGACCTGGACCTACCAAAAAAAAGATAGGAGTGAAGTTAACACGGTTGGCAGGCAATTCCCGCGCAATGTATGCGGTAAAACGCCAATGGACATAGTCAGTAATGAGAGGATTTTCGAAAAATATGGAGTAGATAAAACACTGTTCGACAAGAGTGAAAGATATTTGTGAAGATGGCTTGGACTTGTCGAGAGAATGAAAGAAGAACGACTGACGAAATAAGTATATTTAGGCGAAGTAAATGGTAGCGTACCCAGAAGCAGGCCGAGAAAAATATGGTGGGAATGTGTGAATGAGACCCTAAGACGAAAAGATATAAAAAGCCATAGAAACACAAGAGCTTGCATGAGAAAATGTATGAACGGAAAGGAAGCTAAAGTCGTATGCCAGGATGGGACAGTGTGGCGGTAAATAGTTTATAAGAAATGCCTGATGAAGTCTGTGACAGTAAAACAAAAAATATGGTATTCAGAGAAAAGAGTGAGAAAACAGAATGCAACAGTGACTTAGACGATGAGCGGATACAATTTAAACTCGTTAGTTCATTTTACTCAGAGAAGGTCTAAATTTGTTATATTTTGTTAAAAAATGGGTTCAAACCAATGGACATTATTTAAACGATTATAAGTAAGTGGCAAAAGTACCAGACATACCAGAATTCGATGAACTCTCTTGAAAAATTTGCAAAAAAACTGCACCTTTCTGCCTTATTCCCGTCAAAAGTTACATATACTGCCGAATTAGTTTATCTCGTTGCGAGAATATCGATAATATGCTGAAAAAGGAAAAGTATTGTTTAAGCAGTTAACAATTGATAAAAAATACACTAAAGTTTTTCCAATGATCATTATAAATGATCTGTAATAAAAAACATACATAAGAGTAATATTTACGACCAATTTACCGCAGAATACTTGATCCTTATTTCGAGGGTGGTTTTTTGGGCATTCTGGATAGGGTTGAGTGCAGGGGGGTCAAAATAAAAAATAAATGCATACCTTACATTTGACAAAGTTATTTCAAGATTTCTACGTAGTTTGCAATCGTTTTATTGAAATATACGCATTCCAGTCTCATATTCGTAGGAGCCCAAATACACATGAACAAGTAATAGCAAATTGGAAGTACATTAAACCTTAATAGTACATCGTTCATAAGCAGCCTGTGGTATTCGCATATTCGATGCGTATAAGCAATAGCTATAGGAATCTAGGAATTTCCCCATAAACCTTAGCATAATTGCTGTTTGTAGTTCTGTTGTAACCCTAAGATTGAGAAGCTTTGACTCAGTACAAGTGCAGGATTAAATTAGGAACATCAACTGCTTGTAAGAGAAACCAGTACGAGGTGGATACCAGTACGAACTGAATAATGGGAAAAAGTGACTGGTTTTTTAAGCAAAAATTCTGTAGTATTTTCTTTCGAGTAAAAATAATATGACAAAGTTTCATAATCAGCCTTCTGATCACTTACTTGATATTTTAAATTCAGAAATTAGAAAATTGGAAATTTTTTTTTGACATAGAGATGATCCCTTGTAATGCAACATACATTACATAACATCACACGCTCATACGATTCCTTAAACTCTTGGCTTATAAACTTTCTCTTGATTAATTCTTTTAATTTGCATAGAAAATATATTTTACGTCTTTTCATGAGAAGTGTCATTCCGTACGAGGTGAATAAATTGTTGACAGGTTAGACTTGGATATCAAAGTAATTGTTGTGGTTTCAAATGGCGAGCAGAATCAAATAAGTACTATCAACCAAACACCGTTCAAATAAATAAGCAAGTTCATGCTTTTTACCAACATAGCAAAATAAAATCATTCGTCGTTTTTTGTATATGGTAGTTGGTAGCAGTGACTATCATGGTTTCATGTTAAATATGCCATTTTTACCGAATAAATGTTCTTCCTCAATTTATTTAGTTTTAATCTAAAAACAACATAATTCGATTAGGATATAGGGGGGGGGGGGGGGGTTAAAATCTTACTCTTTCTTATAAATTAAGAAAGTAGTAAAACTTTCATTGAGCTAGTTAAATTTTCAATCAAAAATCTAATATTTCATGTTTTAACCAAGAGAAGATTTTCAATTTTAACCAAAAAAGATGAAATTGTTAACCCATTTAGTTTAATTTTCAAGCCAAAAAGACAATTTTTCTACACAAAATTGAAATTTTCAAGAAAGTAGTTCAATTTTCGATCAGTCAGATGAATGTTTAAGTAAAATTCTGAACCTTCAACTAAAAAAATTAATTCTGAATAAAGTAGTTCAACCAACGACTTGAATTTTCAACCTGAAAAAGGTTTTTATTTATAATCAGAAGCAGTTAGATTTAACCAAAAGATACAAATTTTCAATAAAAGCTTGAATCCTCAATAAAAAAACTAATTTTCAACCAAGCAGTTGCATTTTTAAGCAAAAATTTGATTTCATTTTTAACCAAATGATTAAATTCTCAACCAAAGGGGTTACTTTTATAACACAAAAACGAGTTTTTAACAAAATACATAAATTTTTTACCAAATAGTTGGATTTACAAAAAATACATAAATTTTCAACCAAATAGATCAATCTTCAATCAAGAGGGTTAATATTCTACCCCAAAAAATCGAAATTTCAACAAAATACATGACTTTTCAAACAAATAGTTCAATTTTTTTTCAAGATGGTTAAGTCTCTACGATGAGAAATTAAGTTTTGAATAAAATCATGAATCTTCAACAAACAAATTAATGTTTATCAAAGTATTTTAACTTTGTATAAAACAGTTGAATTATGTGCGCGGAAATGGGAATTTTCAACAAAAAAAGTTGATTTTCAACCAAAAAGTATGACTGCGAAGCCTGTGATGAAAAAACATTTAAATTCATTTTCGATACATCTAAAATATCAGGTTAAGTCGCAGCAAATTTCACGTTATCTTGCATGGGAGGTTAAACATTTCAGAAAAAAACATCTCACGTAATTTGAGGAGGAACCCTTATTTAATTATTCATTTATTATTATATCGTGAATTTAGGATTATTGAAGTTAATACTAACACAAATATTACTAAATACTATATTATTATTAGGTAAATTACAAATAATATTGTTAGAATCATCAATGAAGCAACATACATTTTTTCACATTTAATGCACTAGATTGTGCTGCCAATCAGCTATTTAAAATAAAATCGGTAGAACTATTCTTGTTCAGAATTTTACAAATTTCATTCAATGCTTACCAGGAGAGTACCGTGTAAATAAAATTGCAACGTGTTATAAAAGTATAAAATAGAGGATAAATGGGCAATATAATTCAAGTGATGATCTTGCTATCTTTGGAATAAATGTCCCAGCTTTAATTTGCTACCTAATACTTTTCTAACTTTTTCATTGTTTATCAACATTACTACTTTAAAAGTTGGTCTTAAATTAAGAGCTCTAAGGAAAATCCAAGATTCCAGTATTTTCAATTAAATACGGAATTTTGAATTTTGTAAGATACTTTATTTGGTAGAATTCTGAGCACGTTTTTACTTCGTAATGAGCTTAGCTTTTTTTTTCTTGTTCGGAGCCCTTAAACGGTGCAGTAAAAAATCTTGCTGCACTTTTCTTAGTGTCCATAAAGAAAAAACATTCCTGAAGAAAAAGCAAAAAGGTAAATCATTTATCCCACGTTGTACGTAACCCACAAGTCTCACAGTGAATTTCTGTTATTCCCGAAGGTTTTCATGGGGAAATATCCGTCTGATCGATTTTACGTGGGGTATTACTTCGTTCGATGGTCGTTTTAGGTGGAAATGGATTTTCCGGAGGACGTGCATGGATTTCTCCCGACAATGCCACAGAGGAATTTCTATGCGACATAAGTAGTACATCAACGTCTGCGTATAACAACTTTCTACAGATAAGCTGAAAATCGAGTTTATCCAATATTATTTATATTATCATTATATTACAAGCACTATGAACATTGCATGCAAATTAATAATATATAAGTATGAAACAAGATTACCTTCATTGCCCTTCTCACACTTTAACCTTATCTTCCCCTCTCACCCCCAACTTCGTACTCATCGACTTCCCCCTCTTCTTACTTCCTCTAGTACCCCTCCCCTAATCTCTCCCACTCATCTTGCTCCGTTTCCCCTCTTTTCTCCTCACTTCCTCTGCCCCCCCCACCCGCATTTGACCTCACTTCCAAACTTTCCCTTCCCTCACTTTCCACACTCATCCAACTTCCTCCACCCTCATTTTCCCTGAACCTCCCCTCCCCTAATTTCTATCACTTCTCTCACTTACCCTTCTCTCATTTCCTCTCATATCTTCTACTTCCCCAACTTTATTTACCCATATTTTCCCTACTTCCCCTACTACCCCTACTTCACCTCCACCATTTCTTCTCACTTCTCCTGCTTCCTATTTCCTTGTTTCACACCATGTCCCCTACTTCCCTTTTCTTCCCTTCCTTTCACCTTCTTTCCACCACATCCCCTCTTCTCATTTCCCTTCACTTCCCCTATTTCGACTCTCCTTATTTCCCCTCAATTTTTCTATGTTCCCCACTTTTGAAAAAAGTACAAGGGACGGACGGACAACCGACCAAAAATATAAGGGTTCCTTCCCAGGGCTACGAAACCATAAAAATAATTTGAGAAACAAGAAGTTTAAAATGTTCACTTTGAAACATAATCATATTCAAGATAATTCCATTTTGAATGCCTAGTTCATGTTTGGTATTATTTTTACGAAAAATTTTTGTTATCTCAGACTTATTTAGAAATGGACTTGATGAATCGGTAAGGTACTTTTAAAATATTCAGTTATTAATGCGAAATTTTTCAATTCATTTTTAATTTTTATTTGTTACGCTTTGAAAGATATGAATTAATAATTTGAAAGACCATAACTTTCATAAATGTGTCATTTGTCATTAATTCAAATTTGAAATATCTCCATTTTAAACGTTCTAAATTCAAAAATGAGCCAATTTAAATTGTAAAATTGACTGGTTTTCAATTTCGAATGCTTAGTATAGTTGAATGTTGAACTGTTGAAAAACTTTAATATTTCCTAAACAAAATACAAAAATTTAGAAGCAAATTGTTGAATTTTCAACTGAAAAAGATCAGTTTACAACAAAAAATGGAATATTTCAATTTTCAGGTAAGCAAATTAATTAACCAAAGAAATAAATTTCCATGAAAATAGTTGAATTTTCAATACGTGAATCCTCAAGTTAATAGTTGAATCTTCAACTAAAAGAGATCTGTTCACGACCAAAAATGGAATATTTAAATTTTCAGACAAACAAATTAAGTTTGAACCAAAAAAATTAATTTTCATCAAAATACACTGGGACTCTCAAATTTCAGTCCCTGGCATCTTAGTGTTGTGGGGACGGTTGGGCCGAGAGAGAGGCTGTGCTCAGTCATGCGTGACAAACAGTAGCGTAGTAACAAAGCGGACAGTTCCCTCAGCGCGTTAATTGCGTCAGCTGTTAGCATGCGTTCAAATTCCACAGAAATGCTTCACACGACCCTGACGAGAGAGCAAATCTCGTGTTCATCCAATGAGACACATTTTTAACTAAAATGATAAATCTTTATAAAAAATTAAGGTTCAACAAAGCAATTAAATTCTAAACCAAAGAGATGATTATTTAACTTAAATGATGAATCTGCATCCAAAAAATGATTTCTGGACAAAGTAGTTCAATTTATATATATATATTTATATATATATATATATATATATATACACACATATATTTATACATATATATATATATACATATACATATACATACATATATATATATATATATATATATATATATATATATATATATATATTATAATATACACTATAATTATATTTATTTATATATTTCATGGATTCGCTACGAGGCGTAGAAAGAAAAGTTAGGAAAGGAGGCAAAGTTGGTAGGGAAAGAGAGGAGAAAGAGGACATAACAAGGGGAGAAATAGTCAAGGTGTCATGAATAATGAAATATGGAGAGACACTTTGTATAGATGAGATTCCATATGAAGTATGAAAATACGTGAAAAAAAATAAAGAAGGAGCATTAAGAATGTGCAATAGTGTTTGGAGAGGAGAGGAGTGGCCAGAATAATGAAAAGAGAAGGTAGTGATGCCCGTAGTGAAGGAAAGCAAAGGGGAGGAGGTTAAAGGTTATAGGATAGTGATGCTAATACCAACATGGTATAAAATATATGTTCTGAATTATTTGGTAAATAAAAGGATCAAAAGCAACAAGAGGGAAATGATAGAAATATTTGTGGAACTAAAGGTGGCGTTTGACTCATTGGACCGGGTCAAGATAGAAAAAGTTATGGTAAAAACAGGATGAGAGAGAATTTGTTAAAGGCAGTATAAGAATTTTTGGAGACACAAAAAGTAGGGTAAAGGTAGCAGCGCAAGTCGAAAATAGTTTCTAATTCGTGAGAGGAGTAAGATAAGCTTGTCCTCTGATCCCACTTTTATTTAATACATTAATCTCAGACTTAGAAGAAGAAATGGAGAGAAAAGGAAAGAGGAGTTAGAATTGGAAAAGAAAAGATATATACAGTGGAATACGCGGACGTTATAGTATTGATGGCAGAGAATGAAAAAGTGATAGCGGGCCTAACTACAGGATTAGAGAAATGATTAGATGGTAAAAGGGTGAATTTAAATGTAGAAAAGACCAAGATAATTAGGTTTAGAAAAGGAGGGATAAGAAAAAAATAATGCACTGGGAGATCGAAGGGAGTGACGTCAGAAGAAGTAGAGGAGTTTAAATATTTGGGATATAGCTTGCAAACAAATGGAGATCATAGGGCTCATATATGAAAAAGGATCAAAAATGCGGTATATATGCGGTATATATGCGGTATATAAAAAAGAAAGCTAAAAAAAGATTGGAGGAGGAAAATGTGGTCATTCAATATGCTAGTATGGCCGGTAGCAGGATATGGAGCAGAAATATGGGAATAAAAGGACAGGGAAGAGCTTGAGAGGTTACAAGAAAGGTATATAAGGAGGGCGCTAGTGATAGACTTAAGATCGCCAAAATATATGTTGAGAGAAGCAGCACAAGAGGATAAATTAAGTAATTTAGCGAGAAAGTGGTCATGGAAGTTCGAGACGAAGCTAAGGGAGGAAAAGGGAGAGTACTTAGTAGAAAAGTGTTGGAAGGAGGTAGAAGAAAGAAGAGGAAGGGCGATAGAATTAGCGAGATGGGGAGAAGAAAGAAGGGAAAGGCAGTTCATAGAAAGATGAGTGCAGTGATGGAGGAATCAAAATAAAATGAATGGCATGAGTTGGTAAGAAGGAATGAGTACCAAAGTATTTAGAAAAGGGATAAGGAGAGAGAAAATACACCAGAATAGCAGGATTTAGATTAGGAAACGAGGTAAGAGAAGGCATGTATTGAGAAATGAAAAGTAACAGAAAGTTCAGAATCTGTGAATGGAAAGAGGATATATAGGAGCATGTATGGAAAGGATATATGAGAGAAATGGAAGGTAAGGGAAGCTGGCGAGCGAATGTAGTAAAGATTTTAGAGGAGGATGGATTGAGTGAGAAGTGGATGAAAGAATTGAAGGGGGCTAGAGGAGCGAATGAGTAAGAGTTAATGAGTTATTGAGAAAAAATTGCAAGGTTGAGGTAGAGGAAAAGTGAAAGAAAAATCAAACGGAAGTCTTTTAAAAGTGTAAATATTTGTCAGGAATAGTTATGTGGTAGTACAAGTAGATAAGTTGCGGATGCGCGCTCTCTCTCTCTCGCTCTCTCGCTTTCAATCGCTTGCTCACTGGTTCGCCAGTACGTCCGAAATGTCGCTCTCGTAAAAATAGAATTAAGAATCTGAATATATAAATTTATATAAATAGTTGTAAATAGTTGCAAATACTAAGAATAAGATACCGAGAAAATCCAGCTATTTGTGCTGAAATTTCGGTGTGCTTAGCCGCAAGCATTTAAAACGCTCGACACGCAATTCGACAATAATCGTTTCCGAGGTGCAAGAAATATATCAATTATTAATGAATAATAGTGCGAGCACGATTCGATTATCTGTGGGTGTTATGGGAGACGACATATGCTTCCGTTCCGGTGAAAATGCTAATTTTCGTCGACAGTAAATACATTCATTCATTATGCATTTAATTATCGTTGCAGTGATACTAGACCTATCAGTATACGAAATTCGTTGAACTTTTACTCCTGTTTTGCAAACACGATTTCAAACATGTTATTTGCCAATTAACAGTAAAAAATGTATTGCAATCAACCCTCGTTATGTATGAATAAAACCTAATGCATCCATATTCAATTCAGTTTGCGAAAAGATGAGGGATATTTGTAAAAAAAATTATGTAAAATTTGTTTGGGAAAGTTTCAACCAAGACATTTTTCTGTTTAAACTTTCCTTGTACAAAAACACATTTTAATCTTTTTTTTTTAATCTTCATTCTTTCACCTCTAAAATTTTTTCGAATAAAGATAATGATTATAAATAATTATTCCTTTGTTTTGGAAAAAAATTACATTTAGAGTTTTCACAAACCCCCATGAAACTGGGCATATATTTTCTGTAAGAATAAATGATGTTTTCGTACATTTTCGAGAGAATCGTCAATATTAGGCATATCAGGTAATCCCTCAACATGTTTTTTCGCAATTAGCTATAGAATATAAATAAAGAATTTTTTTTTGCAAGTTTTTGGCACCAATTCTTATTTTTTGCGATTTGTTTTAGTACGAGATGTTTTTAATACATAATATATTACTTTCTACTATTAATGAGATGTTTAAAAACATTTTTTCAACATTTATTACTGTATCTAGCAATGTTCTCTTAGAATAGGGATAGAAAGTCGCGGTCTTTCGGAAATTTTCAAACTCTTTCTCAAATTTTTAGTTAAGGCAAGGAAGTAATTAATTATAGTTAGATACAATAATCCCTAAATAATTTATTGTTATTCATGTCAATATTCTTTAAAATAATGCTAGATAGTTGCGGTTTCTTGAAGAAATTTCCAAATTTTTGTAAACTTTTCTCTTCGACTTAGGTTTTAATAAAAGCAGGTTAACAAAGTATTTGTTGATAACCATCTTTTCTTTGAGTAATGCTAGAAAGTTGTGTTTTTTTTCTACAAATTTTGTTATTTTGTTATTTATATTTTCTTATTTGAATTACTCAAATATCAACTGCAAATTAAAAATTATTATTTTATTTATTCTTGTTGATTTGGCAAAAAATTAATATTTTCATTGAAAAATGATCAAACTGTAAATTTCTCCATAAATATTGTTTGAATAATCAATAGTTTTAAATTCGATAAATATGACAATAAGGAGTCATTGCATTGGTGGGACATTTTTGGTTGACTCTGCAAAAAATAGAGCCTATTCATGCAAAATTAGCCAAACTTGACATTTGTTTCTAAAAATTGTTCAAATAACTAATTATTCTTCTCCATTGGCAATACGTTTTTAGTTGATTTCGATATGAAAATGCAGCCTATTCTTGGAAAAATGGTCAAAATGTGTATTTATTTATACAAATTGATTAAATAATTCATCGTGACATAAGAAAACTGTGTATTTGTTTATCAAAATTGTTAAAATCACTGTCAAACCGCAGATATTCCTAACAATTTTTTTCTACTCCAACCAGTTGTAAATTATTGCTAGATAGATATTAGACTCACTTAAGTCCCTCTTTAGTCAATTTGAAGATCTTAAAAAAATTACATAGGAAAAATTATGGAAAAAATATTGTTTATTTTCTTGTTGAATACAAAATGTTCGGTTGGTCGAAATAAGTTTGCTGCACCGACTCGTTATGCCTGGAAGCCTTACTGTCATAAAAAAATATAAAAATATAATGAAAATTGACTCTTAGAAAGAATTTTATCCACAAAAAGTGTCCACAGAATTGCTAACGTTTATGGACGACCCCTTTCTTTTCAATGGACATAAATTTCGGAATTTTCTTCGTTTTTAAATTATTTTTATTTGAAAAAGGTCTACAGGATTTATCAACAAGTAGGTTTTTATTGCTGATTCTTTCTCATAGCCGTTTCTTCGGAACAAATTCGGTAATTCCTCAAGTACTTTATTCCATGTAAAAAAAGAATAGAATAACATGAGGGAAATTTTAAAATCCATTTTGCAATCAGAAAGCGAGCGTAAAGAATTTCGAATCGAAGCAGTTTCCGGTTACATGGAAGGAAAAGATGAATGCATAATAAAGTATAGGTGGAAATAAGATATCAACGTATGTGAGTATGTTATGGAGGTGACTGCGGAGGAAAACCATTTTGCTGCTTCGACGGACTCAAATAGTCAAAAGCTTACCGCGCACAATCAATTTCCAATGTTGAACGCCGGGTTTTGTCCTGAAATGCAAGTGCAACCGGAAAGTATGCCGTGCTAGCTAACCTCTCCAACAATCTGTGGGCGTATTGGCACTTTCCACTAGAATGTTCAAAACATGTTTCCGATTGAATTGATCTGGATTCCAGTTGACAATTTCAAAGTTCCATAGGAGCGGATAAACGAAAAATGAATATGAAATGCTGAATGAAGCATTTCTAAGCCAAATTTGCATGAACTACAATATCCGTAATCACAATGCCTATGGAACAATATTTACAAGATGATAACCAAACGTCTTATTATTGATCTTCAACCCAAATCTACCAAAACTGGGATTCTTTTTTTAGATTCTCATCATTTGTAATTATTAATAGATTGAGAAAAACGGACAGCATTAGCTGCGAGTTGAATCTTGACTCGGGAAGAGTCCAGATGTAAAGCCATTTCGAGCGTGGATAGCACTCGGATTGGTGATCAACTGCGACGTATGGCCGGGTAGTGTATTCGCTGCGTTTCGACTAATTTCGAGCGGGAGGTTTCAAGCTGAGGATTATTGTGTGCATTCGATGTGTAGGGTCGAATATCTAACTTTTTAACTCGACTGTCGAAAAACTGACAGAACTCGGGAAGTGGTTTTCTGCAGTTTTCCTCTTCCTTGGCCAAACGTCCAGATAAATGCGAGTACTTCTAATAAAGTCAGATGTAGCGCCGCGGGTTTGAACTGGTTGTCATTAAATTTATATAGTTATTTTAAGCTCACCTTAGTAAATGAACAAATTTTCACAGGCCGATCCCCAGTAAAGTGGAGTCGTCTGACGGTATAAGTATTCATGCTAAATAAATTAAATGATCCTTTACCAGCGAGGGTGACCCGTGTGTAGCCTCTGTTCCGTTGGGATTTTAAAATAAAAAGGCATAGTACCATAGGTTTTAACCGCAGTACTACGGGACTTAAAGCAGGGATTGGGAGCAAAATGACGCTCGCCACTTTTCTCTTCTCT
>CAKNYM010042889.1:90728-114384 GCA_932195095.1 Andricus curvator | reverse complement strand
CCTCTGGATGCTTTCTTAGAGCTACCATGTATCACGCCATAGGTTCTTAGTCACTTGCTTCCTGATGGTCCAGAAAGTTTCTTACACTGCGACAGGTGTTTAATAAAACCGCCTTCTGAACTGCCGCCAGTACCCTACTGACTCCTAAATGTTCAAGATGTTCACTGCATCTTGCGTGCACATTGCCTGTAGCCGAAATCACAATAGGATGAATAGATGCATGTTTTAAATTCCTCCATATTGCCTTTATGACATGCCTTAGCTCGCTATACTTATGGATCTTGGTTGTATAGGTTGCCTGCAAATTTCGGTTAAGTGGACAAGCAATGTCGATAATGTAGACTCTTCCACCTTTTTTTTCTCGCATCACGGTGTCAGGTCGATTGGCTTGGATGTAATGATCCGTCTGTATGGTCACATCCCAATATAAGATGTAATCTTCATTTTCTAAAACGGGCATTGGTATGTATCTATAGAAAGGCATCCATTCTGTTAAGAGTCCTAGGTTTAGGGCAAGTTGTTGATGTATAATGCCCGCCACATCATTATGTCTGTGCGTATATTCTCTTTGAGCCATTACGCGACAACCATCAATAATGTGTTCGTGGATTCGTTGGTATCCCCACATAATCGGCACCGGTCAACCACGTCTTGATGTAATACGTGTTTGCGATAATTCCTGGTGCTGACAACCCTATCCTGAATCGCAATGACGAATCCCTCCGTTTCTGGATACAGGACTCCCTTTCTCAGCCAAATATTGGATGCCTCACTATCCACTTCATATTGATCTAACGTTTTGGGGTGTTCGCCGTGGATGGCTTTCTGTCTCCATTGCGTTTCTAATTCCTCTATGGTTTCTTCCCTGGTATTCAAGGCCTCCTCTGAGGACAAATTCAAGGGCGTGTAGTCAAGATCCGCTTTACAGATCGTATTGTAAAGCGTAACATCTCGCTTGCTGTTAAAATAGTCCCGCAACTGTATGACTTGTGACTCACACAGTTTCCTGACATCTACAATGCCCCTACCCCCTATATGTCGTGGTAGAACTACCCTTTCAATCGCCGAATTACTGTGGTGCATGCGGTGTTTCGTCATTTCTACGCGGATGATTCTGTTTAATCGTTCGAGGTCGGTGTTCGCCCATTTGAGGAGCCCAAAGGAGTACGTGAGAACAGGGATGGCATAGGTGTGCATTGCCCTGATCTTGTTTGCCGAGTTAAGATAACTCTTTAGAACCAATCTGAGTCTTGTAGTGAAGGCAGTCGTTAGGCTTTACTTAACTATCGTATGTTGAATACCCTTGGATTCGAGAATACCCAGGTATTTATATGACTCGCCCTCAGCCATTGCCTCGATGTCATTCACGAAATCGTTCTCTTGTTCTGCGGTCCCTAATTTTCCTCTGATTAAATGCACTGTTCTGCATTTATCTAGTCCAAACTCCATATGGATATCGTTGGAAAACTGATTTGTGACATCGATCACTTGCTGCAGTCTCTTGTCCGAACTAGCGTACAGCTTCAGGTCATCCATGTATAGAAGATGGGTCAATTGATGACCATCCTCGTTATCATGTACTCTGAACCCATGAGACATGCTATTTAGAGTTTTGCTCAGTGGGTTCAACGCTAAACAGAACCATAATGCACTGAAAGAGTCTCCTTGGAATACACCCGTCGTAATGCGTATTGATCTAGTTATCTTTGGTTGTCCATGATCAAAATACTTGATTGTTGTACCCCAAAGCATCATTGCACGACTATGGAAGTCAATGATGCGTGGACAAATTTTGTATACTTTTAAGACTTCAAGCAAATAGTCATGTGGTACGGAAGGAAACGCTTACTTGTAGTCAATGTATGCCATGTGCAAGTTCTTTTGATGTTTACGAGCTTGCGTCATGGCAACAGCGTCTATGGTGACTAGATCTTTACTGCCTCGGGAGTTTTTACAACATCCTTTTTGTTCTTCTGTAAGGATGTCATTCTCGTCGCAGTGAGAATATACCTTATCTGCTATGATAGCTGTAAGGCATTTATATATTGTTGGAAGACAGGCTATCGGTCGAAATTCAGATGGATTTTGAGCATCTGGTTTTTTAGGCAACATATACGTAGTACCCTGCAGCATAAAGCCTGGCATCAGATCTGGATGTTCGATGATCTTCTGAAAACACCGTTCCAATGCAGGATGCGCACTAGTCAGGTACATGTACCAGAAACTGTGCACCATGTCCGGACCTGGAGCTTTCCAGTTACATGCTTTTTTCTAAACCTTTGAAACATCTAAAGCTGTGATGTTCGTCAGCTCCATTTCAGGATTATTGCTTGCTCTTGCTTTCTCCAGTTGGAACCACGCAGAGTCCAAATTACTTCTGTTAGTTTTTCCCCAAACATCTGACCAATGTTTAGTCATGTCTTCGAATTGAGGGACTTCGGTGTCTTGTTGGTTATTTTGCTTTACATTCAGTTCACGATAGAACTTTCTTTCATCTGCCTGAAAGGTTCGATTTTGTTGCCTTCTTGCACTACTTTTCTTGTACCGACGCAGTCGAGCAGTAAGAACATCAAGTCTCTGCCGCTGGGCAGAGTGTGTCTTGTGGCTAGCTTTATGTACCTAAGTAAGAAGAGTCGATAGTTTTCTCTCCTCACATTTTTCCCACTTTTCTCTACCAACAAATAAAGGCGCATAACATCTCTGTTCATATGGTATGTCCATTTTAATCGTTTTCTTGGTTGCGGAACCTCTGCTTTTGCCTCTGGTTGAATTAGGCCATCTGCCTGTGGAGGATGTGGTGGTACTGTATCATCACCATGTTGAGGAAGAACATCAATTGCCACTGCTTGTTCGTGTGACGCGGCTTCCTCTAACTGCTGTTCATTGCCGTTGTTTTTCCACTCCAAATCAACCTGCTGTTTAATCCCCATTGGTCGATCTTCTGAGATGACTAAATGAGTCCTGATGTCCATCACCTTAGCGATAAGATCTCTTAGTGCGACGTTCTCTATTTGAGGATACTTTGCGGCAAATTTCGTTCTAAAATTTTGTTCTTTTTTGCGTGAGGTTTCAAACTTCACACTTTCATAATAGAGACGCATCAATTCCTCATTCATTGTGGTATCCCACTTGATGCTCTCCCACGGTATTTCTGTTGAAATGGTTGGCTGCAAATAGCTAACGGTAGACAAAGCATCCTCAGCAGACACAGTTGATGTTTCACTGCTTACCGTATGTCGCAGATGTTCTTGCTGGCCAGCTGTTTGATTAGTGAGACCTGCCTGACCATCTCGCAGCTCACTATCACCACCGACCCGCATGCTGTGGCCCCCAGCGGTGGCTCCAGGGGCGCCCCGACGATCCTCGGGTAGCGACAAGAGTTTCAAAAATTTTAAAATACTCTCCATTATTATTTGTGGGTTTTGGTGTTCCTCTTAGTCACTTTCCTCTTCGTTCTCTGCCTGTCTGGCATGGGAAACCCTGTCAGTAGCAATGCTACGGCCAACATAGCCGTACACATTATTATTATTATTTAATTAATATTTTTTTTCTCCAAATTTGATCGTTGAATTCTTGTTTTATTTTCAGGAATTCTATACATTAAAGAAAAACCTTCTGTGAAGATGTTGTTTAGAAAAATATTAAGAAGTTTACTGTAAAGGGTTTTGACAACAACAAAAAATTGTTTAAAAACTGTGAAGGTTAAACTGCAAGCGCTCGACTAATCTTGCATTCTTCTTCTGACTTAAGCATGCTGCAGCCTGGCGGTAAGGAATAGAAGCATTTCAAAAGAATTAAAAAGGATAAAATTGGATTCAATACTAAGAATTGTATTTCCAAACAACTTTTCCATCAAAAGGTTTTGTTTGTTTAAACTTTCCTCGATAACTGAACCGCTTAAAGGGGCTATTCAAAAATTACATCACACTGCCATGGAGTTAATACATTTTCATTTAAAAGTCTAATAAATACCTCTCTTTTTGTTGAAAATTCAACTACTTGGTTGCAAGTTGAACTACTTTTCTAAACATAAATTTTATTGGTCGAAGATTGAAAATTTAATTATTCCATTTTTGGTTGAAAATTGATCGTTTTTAGTTGAAAATTCAACAATTTAGTTGAAAATCTATGTATTTCATTGTATGTTCGTCTTTTTTGGTGAAAAATGTATCTTCTTGATTGAAAATTCAATTACTTGGTTGAACGTTGAACTTCTTTGTTAAAAAATCATTTCATTATTTAAAGATCTATTCCTTTGGTCGAAACTTCGGTTTTTCTTTTGAATTTATTTTTTTAAATGAAATTTCAATTATTCTATTCGGGGTTAAAAATTCAACAGTTTGGTTGCAAATTTATGTATTTTATTGTGAGTTCGTATTTTTTTGGTAGAAAATTAATCTTCTTGATTGAAAATACAAATGCTTGGTTGAAAATTTTACTTCTTTGTTAAAAATCCATTTTATTATTTGGAGATCCGTCTCTCTGATTGAAAATTTAACTATTTTGCTGAAAATTCGTTTTTTTTTCAACTGAAAATTTAATTATTCTATTTTGGGTTAAGAATTCAACAATTTGGCTAAAAATTTATGTATTTTATTGTAAGTTCGACTTCCTTGGTGAAAAATTAGTCTTCTTGTTTGAAAATACAATTGCTTGGTTGAAAACTGCACTCCTTTGTTAAAAAATCCATTTCATGACTTGAAGATCCATCTCTTTGATTGAAAATTCAACTATTTTGTTGAAAATTCGTTTTTTCTTTAATTGTATTGTATTTTATTACTCTCCGTTTTACGGGTTTGAGGGCTCCGTTCCCTTTACATCTTTTACAATTTCACTTAACCACTATGCCTTATGCTTATCTTAATCTATAATCGCTTCTCCTTTTTATTATTTACAAGATCTGAACTATTACCTTACTAGCTAATAACTATTATCTAGCAAATGCGCGAGACCTTCCAGGGCTGCCGTTTCCTCTTACCATTACTCTTCAAGCTTTTAAAAGACACGCAACACTAATTTTCCATATCCATATTTGAATTTTGATTTTCTCCCCTTCCATGCATTCTCTCTTCCCTTCTCTCTTCCAAGCTCTTAACCCACTTTTCCCCTTGTCCACAACCGCTCAGTATCCACCTAACTTTATCTACCACGCTTTTTCCCCCTTCCTCTTCCCCTGTACATCTCTCCAACACGTGCTCCCAAGATTCCCTTTCATACCCACATACCCTACACACTTTCATTTCTTCACTCATCCAATATTTACACTGATTCATACCTTCTCCCATTCTGAAACGTATCATCCTGGACCACCTGCACTTCTTTTTTAATTTCCCTAGATATTCTGGGACCCCTTCCATCTTGATGAATCTATACCATTTATTATATTTTGACTCAATAATCTTTTCCCACCTTTCCTCTTCCTGCTTCTTACTCATTTCCCCCTCTACTACCTGCCACTCCCTCCCCTCGTCACTTTCTAACTTTCCATCTCTCCTCCTCCCATCTTGAAAGTCCCGTGTTTCCTCTCCTCTCTCTATCTAATATTTCCTGCAGGCATGCTTGTGCAACTTTGCTACCCTTACCACTTTTAAGTTTCTCTTCAAAATTCCATACCCTTTTCCTCTGCCTTATTACCAATTTCTCTCTCCCTGTTTCTTCTCTCAACATATAACCTGGGCAGTTCCAGCTCACTCCTATAACCCATCTCAGAAATCTCTCTTGCATGTTTCCTACTTTTTTGTACTCCTTCCATCCCCAAATCTCCACTCCATAGCACATCACAGACCATACCAGTGAATCAAACAGCCATACTCTCATCTTCCAGTCCTCTTTGAATCTTCGTTTTCCAATCCCCCACACTTGACCCATCACCTTACTCGCGCTTTCCATCCTTTTTTTCACTTGCAGCTCACTTCCACCTCCCGCTTCGAACCAGAATCCTAAATAACAAAATTCTTCTACCATTTCCACCATTTCCCCATTTATCTTCCATCCATACTTTACTTCATTCTTTCTCTTCCTGAAACATACTATCTTTGTCTTCGTCACATTTATTGTCAAGTCTTTCTCTCTGACGTACTCTTCGAATCCTTTCATTAGCAAGTTCATTCCACTTTCATTCTCTGCCAGAAGCACCACATCGCCCGCGTACGCTAACGAGTATATTCTCTTATTTCCTAGAACTATACCCCCTTTACCTTTCCTTTCCATTTTCTCTTCTAGGTCTGCTAACAATATGCGAAACAACAACGGGCTTAGCGGGCACCCTTGCCTAAGACCCCTCCCTGTCCGGAACTCCTCTCCTTTCTGTTCCCCGATCCTCACCCTTGTCTTTGTCTCCGTAAAGACCTCTTTGATCCTCTCAATCAGCTCTTCGTCCACCTCCCTTTCTTTCATTACCTTCCACAAAACTTTCCTATTCACCGAGTCGAAAGCTGCTTTAAAATCTACAAATAGTGCGACCAGTTTTCGTTTTTTCTGTCCCAGGTTCCTATTGACTAAATAATTTAGTACGAAAATGTTATCCACTGTCCCCATCCCCTTCCGGAATCCTGTTAGATTGTGCGTGATTGTGCGTAGACTATGCTTTTACAAGTAGGCAAGATTTGTAGTCACAGCTTGTGCGTGTGTATTTACACACATATACCCTTGCTCGCCATTAGATTTAACGCCTGATTTGAATCTCTAATTTTGCAGCGTACTAATTCATCTCCTATTCACTTATTTCACATGCATTATAACAAATGTTTTTTCTTTTGTTCTCCGATGGCGCTGATGGAAGGAGTTTCTGTGACTAATGATTTACAAATTTTGTTGGCGATGCTTAGTGCTTAATAAATGCTTTTACTTGGAATGTAATTCTCCTCGTGAGGGGCGGGTCTCTTGTAGTACCTATATACATATGTTGACCATTATAATTTAGTTAAATAGGCGTACTATTAATATTTTGCTGTTTGAATAAATATTTGAAGGCAGTAACTAGACCTTTTTTCGCAAGTTGGATTTCTGATCTCGGCGCCATGTCGCGTTACACTCCGACGGGACCTGATGCCCCTGGACGTCGTGTAAATATGGGACCAGGAACACTTACAAATAACATCACTTCCAGTATTCGTAGGCGCGGCTCTGGGAACTCAAGGGTCGGAATAGAGGTGGCTGATGGCTCCTCAGTGGCATCGGGCCCCCCTCGTGCCTCTCCTTCTTCTTGGGGCGGACCTAGTAGTAAGGGTAAAAATAAAAAAAGACGTGGTTCTTTCTCTCCTCGCTCCGAAGAGGGTATTAAGGAGCAGCGAACGGATCCTGGAAATGAAAGTCTGCTTTTGCAGGGTGTTGTGGGTCAGATTTCGGAGGTTCGTCTCGAAGAGCCTACCCTTCAATCAGTTTTGCCCTCCCTAGTTCAGGGTCCCTCTGATTCTGCTGTGCGTGCCCCTAGTTTGTCACCTACTTTTGGCTATTCTGCAACTACCCAGCAATCCTATAGCTATAATGATGGTAGGGATTTAACCCGCTCATATTCGGGTGCCCCCAACCCGCCAGAAGGATCAAATAGCTTCCCGTCTGACTGCTACTTCTAGAAGTATTGGTCCTCCGGAGCCCTACCCTGAGAATTTCCTATTTTGGTCTAAGCCAGGGGCCTCCTCGGTCTCACTATATCCTGACTCCGCCCCTCCACCTTATATGGTTTTTCTCGAGAGCACAGGGCAGAGCAGGAATGTTGGCAGATATGACCCTCTCGAACTATCGGACAGGATTGACAGGGTGCTTTCAAAACCATGCCAGATCTTCAGAAACGGTTAAAACCGTGTAAAAATTTTCTGCTCTGATCGGCTGGAAGCAAATACTCTTGTTACCTTCCCCGAACTTAAAGGAATGGGGTATAATGTATACATTCCTCCATCTTTGACAGTTAAAAAGGCTTTCGCCAATGATATACCTACTAGATACTCGATTCAAGAGATCGTTGGCAGAATGTCCCCGGAATCATTAGAGACGGTAGTTTCGGTAAGACGCAGGACAAACAGTGATGGGTCATTGAACGAGAGAGTGGAATTTGTGTTTTCTTGTTCAGAACTTCCACGAACTCTTATGATTTCTAACTATACATTTAACTTAACTCCTGTCATCCACCCTCCCAGAAGATGCTATGACTGTCAAAGATTCCGTCATGCATCGGACCAATGGAGAGCATCGCGGCCAATCTGTGCATTTTGTGCCGGTTTTCACAAGACAGATAGCTGCCAGAACAGACTAAGTCTTCCTCGGTGTTCAAATTGTCGTGGACAGCACTTGGATTCTTCTCGGGACTTTACAGTCTATGCATACGAGTTTGAGATTATGCGATACCGATTTTGGAATAAGTGTGGTTACGATGAGGCGGAGAGAAGGCTGGAGGAGGTGGGGACTTTCCGTCCAAGGACTCGCAATTCGTTAGTTTCCCCCCTGATCTTTCCCCCGTCGGCACCTATCCCCCCCCCCCCCCCCACGCGAAGCGACTCTCGATCTATCTTGGCATTCACATAACTCCTTTAGAGAATTGGCTAATGAATTACTGAAAGCCAACAATCAAACTAGCGAACAAGTTCGAAGAGCTTTATCTGGCTTAGGCAGAGAGAGACCCTTCTCTACTAACTCCGATCTCCTGGAAGAGGCTGATTCCGATTTCCAGGGCTTTGGCGGTGATCAATAATATTTTAATTTGTTGTTCATTTTTGATAGATTCAATTAAGTTTTTTGTTTTTGTTAGGTTGCAATTTATATATTAATTAAACTTCATTTTATTTCCCCTGTTCAAAGATCTAAAGGATCTGTTTATTTCTTGAATAATTATAAAAACTATTTTGTTACTCAAGAATATTAGGGCTGTCATTCTTGCTAAACCTAATCTTAGGTACATTAGAGGCTCTATTAAAACTACACTTCATTCTTCTACCTAAAGCTTGTTGGATTTTACTCTGGAAAGTCTCTAAAAATTCAAAATCCATTTTGCTGACTTGTGGGCTGAAGGAAAATTATATATATAAATATATTAACGAGTGTAGTTCTTAAATGAACCTTAACCTATAAAACTTTATTCTCGCCATTCATGAATATGGGGATCGTCACTCGTTATACATATATTAGTTATTCGTTATTTACTTGTTATTCTATGTCAAATTTAATCCTAGTTACACTAGAAGGATTAGGTCATTTTCACAGAAGAGGGTCAGATTCGCGCCTTAGAGTGCATCCTCTCTCTGATGAGGTTCTCAGTACTTTTAGATTCAATTGTGAATTTATATTCTCCACATTTAATTTTGTTGTTTTATTTTAGGAATTTTAATTTTATGCATTACTTGATACCCGCCCGTCAATTTCTCATAGCTGCGTTGCTCAAGAGTACTCTTAGCTGGTTCCAGCATAGAATAAGATTATCTTAAATATTTGTATCATAGTTAGCTGCATTTAGCTTGAGTTTTACTCCTGTTCTTCGAGTTATAGAAGCGGTGTGAGTGATTGAAATAAGTCCATAAAATTAGATAATTGGAATGCGCATAGTGTTTCTGGCAAAAGAGGAGAGATTGAATCACTCTTCTTCCAGAATGATTTGGACCTCATGTGCATTACGGAAACCTGGCTCACTGAGAGGCTTAGTTTTGAGATTCCGGGGTACCTGACGTACAGGTCGGACAGGCGGGATGGGCGCGTGGGGGGAGGCGTTCTTATTCTTATCAAAAACGAATTCTATATTGGCAGGACAGACACAGAGGGACCCTGGTATGGTGACACTGATGTGGTGGGCATTACTGTTTCCTCCTCCTTGGGAAAAATTGTGGTTGCAGCCGTGTATGCTCCCCCTGAAACTGGGATCCGATACGATGCCTGGTTGTGCTTTTATTGAGAAAGTAAGCGAGTACGGTAGGCCTCTACTATGTGGGACTTCAATTCCCACTCCCACATGTGGGGCTCCCCTAATTCTAACTATTCGGGAAGGCAGCTGTGTGTGGCTATCTATGACTCCGAACTGGTCCCTCTTAACGACTAGGAGCCTACCTTCTTGTCATCCTATGGTTCTTTGTCTAATAATCTCGTTCTCGTCTTTTGTGAACCTGGATTGATCCCGATTGTTTCGAGCAGAGTGGGATGCAACTCATACTCATCGGACCACGTCCCGCTCTTCTGCAGGTTCGATGCGACCCCTCTTGTTGCAAAACCTGCCTCCACTGGTTTTAATGTACAGTCTTTGGATTGGTCTCTGTTCAATCGGCACATAGAGGAATTGGTACCGGCTCTGTCTGAAGCCCTGACGGAGGGTGAGAATAAGAGCTCGGTTTATGAGAAATTTATAAACGTGGTTTTCGAGTCTTTGGAGGCTAACGGCGCTTTTCGTACCTCTTCTAGGGGGTCCGATAGGAGGAGACAAACTCTCTGGTGGAATAAGGAGTGTGATATGGCTCAGGGCAGAAGGAGTGCTGCGCGGAAAAGATTCTTGGCCAAACAGACGTGGGAACTAAAGGCTGAATGTAAAGCTGTTGACAATGAGGTCAAACGGTTTATTCGCGATGTTAAGTATAATGCTTTTCGTGATTTCTGTGGAACTATTGACCCCGCGCCTGGGCTGGCCAAAATCTGGCGGACGGTTAAATCTCTTTCTGCTGGCTTACATTCTCTCACTACTCACGTAATAACAGACCCGGATTCCCCAGTGATCAGGGTGCTGCGTGAGGGTTTGGTGCGCTCGGACATCCCTGCCATAGAGATGGAACCGGTCAGAAATGTCGACGAGTCCGATCCCATGAACGAGGACTTTTCCTGGAACGAGTTCCATGCTGCCCTTGAAGCGTACAAGAAGAAGTCGGTCCCGGGTTTGGACGGGATAACCTATGAGGTTATCAGGGGATTCTCTGACAAGGTGCTGAGATTTTTTCAGGACCTATTCAATGCCATTTACAGGGAGTCATCTTTCCCAGAGGGCTCGCGTGAGACCTTAGTCCATTTTATCCCGAAAGCGGGGGGTAAAGGTTTCCGCCCCATTTCCTTTACATCCACCTTCTGCAAACTGTTCGAAAGACTGGTGCAGAAGCGACTGGAATATTTTGCGGAGCATAACAACTGGCTCCCGGATTTCCAGTATGGATTCAGGAGACGGAGGTCTTCAATAGCTTTGTTGGATCTGTGGTGACGGATATCATGACGGGCCTCGAGCAGAGCAGGGCAACCCTTGCTCTGGCCCTGGAAATTAAGGGCGCGTTCAACTCTGTCCTCCCTGGCGCCCTTATTGAGGGGATAAGGGAGCTCAATGTTGCGGCCAGGATGCTCAACGTTGTCTCCTTCTTGATCTGTAAGAGGAGGTTATACTTCTCATCGGACGACAGTGATCCAAGGATCTGTGGGGTTGGGGTACCTCAGGAGGGCGTCCTCTCCCCGCTTCTCTTTGGGAACGCGTTGAGACTCTTGCGAGACTTCCTGCCGGACGAGGTTGAGGTTGCCATGTACGCGAATGATGTTCTGTTGTATGTCACCATGGATAACATACGGCAGGCTCAGGACTTGTTGCTTCGTGCTCTTGATTTGTTCTCTTCTTGGTTGGGAACGCTGGGGCTATCCATCTCGATATACAAGTGCTGCCTCACATCGCAAGCATTGCAGCCAAGGGGTCCAGGGCGATCAACATCTTGAGGATCATCACCAGAGTAACATGGGGCGTTTCACCCTCCTTACTTCTTACTGTCCATAGGCGACTTGTCAGGGCGTGCTTAGAGTGGGGGTTCCTCTCTTTCTTCGCGCGAGCAGGACATCACTCGAGAGGCTAGATCGAGTTCAGTATGCCTCTCTCCGAGTTGCCTTGGGCTGTATGAGCTCTACACCCATTTCTATTCTGCTTGCAGAGGCATGGGAGGTTCCCCTCTCCTTGAGAAGATCCCTCCTTGCAAATAGGTTAATATTGAGGAATTTTAGCTGGAGTGGAAATCCTCTTATTAACAAACTATAATCGCTTGCAGAATTGACCAGGGTTAGAAGATTCAGGGTGCGTCAAGAGAGTTGTGGCCTGATTGATGCCTTCAGTTCGATGGGTGTGTTCACCTCATCGGTTGATACCTCGTGGAGACCCTCGTATTTTGAAGGGAAATGGGTGGATTTGTCGGAAGTGGTTTGCCTAGATCTGGAATCTGGGGTGGCATTTAGGGACCCTACTTCAAAATCTTAATCCTTAATCCGGGGCTGGGGTCGGCAGGCTGTGGTATCTTTGTCCCGTCGTCTGGGCTTAGATTTGGGGTTCGGTTGAGAGACATCGCATCTGCACTAATGGCCGAGCTATACGGCATATTTTATGCTGTTAAACGTGCCATCGAGGGGGCGGGGATTATATCATCTTTACAGAATGAAAATTTAATTATTCTATTCGGGTTGAAAATTCAAAATTTTAGTTGAAGAAGTATGTATTTTAATGTAACTTCTTTTTTTTTGTGTAGAAAATCAATCTTTTTGATTTAAAATTTAATTACTTGGTTAAAAGTTGAACTTCTTTGTTAAAAATTTATTTTATTATTTAAAGATCAATCTCTTTGGAAAAAATTCAACTATTTTGTTGAAAATTCGTTTTATCTTTAAATTAATTTTTTTAACCGAAAATTTAATTATTCTTTTTTTGATTGAAAATTCAATACTTTGGTTGAAAATTTATGTATTTTATTGTAAGTTCGTTTTTTTTTGTTATAAAAACTTAATCATCTTTACTGAAAATTCAATTACTTGGAAGAAAATCGATTTTTTTTGTTAAAAATTCATTTTATTATTTAAAGATCCATCTCTCTTGTTGAAAATTCAACAGTTTGGTTGAAAATGTATTTATTTTATTGTAATTTCTTTTTCTTTTTGTAACAAATTAATCTTCTTGGTTTAAAATTTAATTACTTGGTTGAACTGCTTTGTTAAAAATTCATTTTATTATTAAATTAATATTACACGACCTATATATAGTCCAACAAAAAACTGAAACGTGTTGTTAATTTTTACTTTCTTAATTAAAATTTGTTATACGATTACATAATAACTAGTAATAATAAATCCTTAGATGCTGTTCATCTCAAGATCTGTAACATGTTTTGTTACAGGCTTAACAGGCCTGTAACGTACGTGCAAACGTACGTACGAACAGATTCCATATATCTCTGTCTCTCTCTTACAAGTATACATTCTACTTACAAGTATACTTTCTATACCTTCTCTCTCTATTCGAGTCTCCCTTTTGTGCGGCGATTCACAATTGCTCTAACTGCCCACTACTACCACGTTACCAAAGCATGTATATGCTTTCTCTCTCACTTCTCTCTCTGCACACTCATACTATGCCATCTCCTCAAAACACATGATGCTTCCTCACGAAAAATTTCAAAGTTAATCCATCAAAGTTTCACTTCTGCCGTGTGGACCCACTGACAAACACTGGTTTTTTAGGATTTTTTCAATTTGTGTTCTACATTCGTGGCATTTGGATTAATAATTGTGGAATAAAAAATTTCATGTAGTATAAAATATACGTACCTCAAATTTTCATTAATTTTGATAGTATTCAATTGAAATTTTTATCAATTTTATCCTATAATATTTTTGTATAATATTATGAAAAGAAAAGTGGAACCGATTTTAACTGATTTTTACCTCTTAACTGAAATTTATTTGCAGATGGGCTATACGAAATTAAAAATAATTGATCCAGTGATTTTTGAAAAAAAAATTGTCTGTTTATGTAAGTTTTAAGGAAAAAATTTGCCGAAAATATAATTATAATTTATAATCATATTTTTGAATTCCTTTCTTAGTATAATTTAAATACTAAAAATTCCAAACCTGGAATAGTATTATTGTTTTCCAATTAGTCGCTTACAAGGTAAAACTTGTTAATATTGGGCCTCACCATTCATATCTTTAGTTTAGGTTTGCGATTAAGTTGAATAATTTTTTCAAATTATCTTTAATAGGAAATTATAAATTAAACACTATTTAATATATCATGATATTTTGAATCCATAATAAGGATATGAATTGTAAAGCCCAATACTGACATTGACAAGTTCGACTTTATAAACGACTAATTGGCAAATAATAACCTTAATTTAAACTTTTGATTTTCGAAAATCTAAATTATATTAAGAAAGGAATTTAAAAATACGGTTATAATTTATAATGATCAGGGTTGGCCACTTTCATCACCGAAGAAAATTCCGAGTCAGTTTCCGGTTATCAAACATTTTTCCCCTTCATTGAAATTCGACTTGAAATTCAAAAGTTCAAACAGTTAAACCTGAAGATTTTTTCATTTGAAGTCATCAAAACTAAACGACAAACAAAAGCAGCCAAAATTGAACTCTTCTGAATATTGAACTTTCCAAATCTTCCAAATCAAAGCTTAAAAATATTCTCATTCAAAAACTTTTTATTCGATCGTTTAATAATGAACAAGTTTTAAAATGGAAACCTTCCAATTTCAATAGGTTTTATTTTAAGGGTTTCCAAAAAAAAACATTATCTTAAAATGAAAAGATTAAAAATGGTAAAGTATCAATTTCACAAACTTTAATTGTACACATTAAATGGTAAAGGCTGATAAAGGGCTACAACTTTCATCATTTATTAAACAGTCAGAACAAAGTATTTTAAAATATACAAATTAAATATTGCCACTTTTATCGCTTCTGAATTTATTAAATTGCCGTAAAAATGATGTAAATATAACATTTTTATCACCTCGAGGAAAGGGACCCAAGGCTTAGCAGGCGAATTTTTCAGTAGAAGCGATTGGAGAGACGGTCGAAGTCAGACACTCAGAGAGTGCGGGACAATCTCAGGAATCCATCCACTCCACTTACGCCAAAACATCTTCTCGCTCCGTGTTTAGCGAGTCAGACGAGCTCTCGAGACACACGGACACAAAACGGTAAGATGTGTGGAAAGTGTTGGGCCTGGATTTCTTGGGTCGTCCGCACGCGTCGAAATAGGCAATTCACGCCTCACTTTGCAGTTTAACAACAATTCTAATTTTTCAGATAAAAATTTAATTATTTTATAATATGAAAGAACGATTCAAAAACTATCGATAGAATCAAAAACCTGAAAATCGACTTTTTAACCCTAAGGTCCTTTTCTTCGTGGTCTGTCAAAAATGTTAAACATTCAATTAAAATTTTTCTCCGAATTTCAGCTGTTTAAAGTTCAATTTTCAAATTCCTTTAATTTTTAATACCTGAATTGTCAACAGTTGAAATTCAAGAAAAAAGTGAATTTTATATAAAAAAACACAAGTGTTCAAAATGTTATATACAGGGTGATCCTGGACTCATCATATTCCTTGTACGTACACATTCCTTGCACAAAACTGAACAAAAAAGTACTGTGACAAAATGTTGTATGATCAATAGTTTTTAAACTATTGAGAGTTGTAAAGAACCAATGGGAGCTCGCTATTTCCGCGCGTACATAGCATCTTGCGCGAGCTCTAGAATTTAAATCAAGGGAATCGCTCAACAAGTGAGGATTATATGTTTTAAGAACTTCACGTTGCTTTGAAATTGTTTGTCTCTGGCGAAATATTAGAATTACTTTTCTTGAAGTGCATCACGTTCTAGAGTTCGCGCAAGATGCTTATGTACGCGCGGGAATAGCGAGCTCCCATTGGTTCTTTACATGCATGTGAATTCAATAAATAAACATTTCAATCCATAAATCGAATTTCGTCTTTTTGCTTTGGAAATTTATCTCTTTTGGTTAAAAAATAAAAATCTAATCATTTGGTTGAGAAATAAATTATTTTGTTAAAAATGTATCCCTTTTGGTTGAAAATTCGTCTTTTTGGTTCCAACCCTGGCGGACGGCGATTTGTCAAGCTCAGCTTAGAGGGCAGCATCGTGAGTGGAGATATACCTTGTACACAAAAACAAGGCATTATCTACGGTTTCCTTAGTTTTTTGTTATTTGGAAAGCGATTTGCTCCTTTATTTGTACACCCAAATGCCACATGCACACGTGGCATTTCGAAAATAGTGCTTGAAGCAATCACCTCAACGCTGCATCATGAAAGACTGATATAATTCGAATAGCAGACGTTACCACCGTTGGAACCGTCGTCTCGTGTATCTCCACGCGCACTAGCGACCCTAGCGGCCGCAAGTGTCAGTTGCCGTCCCCATAGTATCCACATAGTATCCTTTTCGTAACTTGCAAAAAAAAAAAAAAACACTCAAGTGCATCGTAGCGTATGCAAGTAGCATATGCTACTCTAGCGATTCTCGATGCGCTTGAAGTGTCCTTCAGCAGACGTTAATAACAGGTATTGTACTTTTTAAATTTTTTAACACTAAAAAAAAACTATTGCGATTACTCTATGACCACCAAAAAGACGAATTTTCAACCAAAAGGAATAACTTTTTAACAAAATAATTTAATTCTCAACCAAATAATAAGATCTTTATTTTTTCACCAAAAGAGATAAATTTCCAAAGCAAAAAGACGAAATTCGATTTATGAATTAAAATGTTTATTTTTTGAATTCTCATGTAGCATTATGTATATATAACATTTTTAACACTTGTTTTTTATATAAAATTCACTTTTTCTTGACTTCCAACTGCTGACAATTCAGGTATTAAAAATTAAAGGAATTTGAAAATTGAATCTTAACCCTCCGTTAGACGCAACCCTAAAACTTCCTAGTTTAGACGCAATGTGCCTGACAGGCCACCTGTATTCATTCGAGAAGCACATCAGAAATAATTGTTATAGAAAGTTATCTTAAGGTTTTTGGGGTCGCTGATTACGATTCTGATTTTGAAATTGCAACATTCAAAATGGTGGATCCAATATGGCGACTATTGAAGGGCAGAATCGCAGAATTCGCGATTTTTTTTTCAACTCGTCTGAAACTTGATGTACGGGGGTTTTTGGGATCGCTCATTACGATTCTGACGTTCGAATTGCAAAACTTGAAATGGTGGATCCAATATGGCGACTATTGAAAGGCAGAATCACCGAATTTGCGTTTTTTGAAATGCACCTCTTGTTATAAATTTTCCCTACGGAATAAATAACACTTTATTAGTGACTCAAAAAAGCTTCGTATACTGACTTTCGTTGGAATGAGATAAGTTTTCGAAAATACTGTCAGCCATATTGCATCCGCCATTATTGTTTTTTTAAATGACGACAAATATATTATCATCGACTCACGGAACTCCAGTGTGACGATTGTCATCGAAATCGAAAAAGCTGTTCGTACAAAGTGTCCGCCATATTGCAACCGCCATTTTTTGGTGTGGAATGGACATCAAATTCCTTATTGGCAACCCAAAAACCCCTGAGAGTAAAATTTCAAGTTTCAATTATGAAAGCTTCTCTTTTTGTTAATTTGTTGGCGACTTCGTCCGCTCGGGTGCAGGGAACCTGGCATGTTTGAAGGATCACAGTCACATTTTACCTAGTCTGCCATAAAACTTATCAAAGGTTTTCGAAAAAGCTTATATTGATTAACGAATACTAAGAAGGTCAAGCTTCTGTGCGCTCTGTAGTACGAGAGATGAGCGAAAACAGCTTGAGGTGGCCTGCCAGGCCGGTTGCGTCTAACGGAGGGTTAAGCAGCTGAAAATCGAAGAAAATTTTTAATTGAATTTTTAACATTTGTGACGCGCCACAAGGAAAGGAACCTTAGGGTTAAAAATCGATTTTCAGGTTTTTGATGCTATCCGTAGTATTTGAATCGCTCTTTCATATTAAAAAATAATTAAATTTTTATGTGCAAAATTGGAATTGTTGTTAAAACTGCAAAATGAGGCGTGAATTGCCTGTTTCGACGCGTGCGAACGACCCGAGAAATTCAGTCCCACCACTTTCCATACATCTCTCCGCTCTGTGTCCGTGTGACTCGAGAGCTCGTCTGACTCGCTAAACACAGAGCGAGAAGATGTGTTGGCGTTAGTGGAGTGGATGGATTCCTGAGATTGTCTCGCACTCTCTGAGTGTCTGACTTCGACCGACTCTCCAATCGCTAAATAAACAACTCCGGATATTTTGTTTTTGGAAAGTGGACCTTTGAGATTATTAAAAATTTGTGAGAAGCTATTAGTTGGTTTGTAAATGATCTTGATTTTTTGTTTCTTTCGAACTTGTTCAATTTTTTCCGATAAACTTTTTATGTATGGACAAGCTGTGAAATCAACATAAGATTTTTTTTATTTTTATTAGATTTGGAAGCAAATTCAGTATTCAGTATTACTAACGACTTGTTTCGGTCTATTGATGGACTATGGTCACTAAATTGAAAAAAAGGAAAAAAGTAAAAGCCGATTCAATCTAAGACATATCGAATATCGGATTTTCCGCCGCACGGGCTAATAGAATCGAAAAAACCAATCCGACGGTAGTATCGAATTTCGGTTATTCAACATTCGATCGGCGGGTCGACCGAATCAAAAAAACCGATCCAACCGGAGCACGCATCGACAGTCGGGTTTTCGACATTCAATCGGTGGGTCGATCGAATTGAATAAAACGATCCAAAAATGAACGCACGTCGAATAAAAAATGCCACATTCGATCCGGAAAAATATGCACGCCTATATAGTCTACATAATCGACATTGAATGTCCACTTAAACATAATTTGCAGGCAACCTATACAACTCCGATCCATAAGTATAGTCATGAGTATAGTGAGCAAGATGCGCTAAATATCTCAAACACCTGTAAGTCAGTAGGGTACTGGTATCAGCTCAAAAATCGGTTTTACAAAGCACCTGTCGCATTATAAGAAACTTTTTATATTATCAGGAAGTACACGACTGAAACCTGATAGTGCAAAGCTAAATTTTATCTCAATGCAACATCCTCGCAAGAAATTTCAAACATCATTTTACAATTAACCATCTTTAACACAACAGGCACTTGACATAGTCCGTGGTTGATGATATGAAAAACCGGGTTCGCCCGAGATAAAATTAAGCAAAAAACATAAGATAAGAATAATAAGGAGATCCTGACCACGTGGAGGGTGAAGAAAATCACAATCCACCGGATCGTGATCTACGCCACAGGGAACGTCCATGCGAGGTGCACCCATCACTTGGAAGAATTGGGTGTTGGGAAATTTTTACATCTCATATAAAAGGCGATAGTGCTGAACACCCGCCGCATCGTCTTGTGTTTTTTGGGCGTTAGCAACGATATCGGCTAGTCATTATCTACAATTAAGGCCATCCTGCGTACACGTCAAATAGACTGTTATGCCGCATTATATTTTCTTTCATTTTATTTGGTCTTTTAAATCAATTTTTCTTAACTTTTGACCCTTTTTCTCTTTTTGTATGTGTGTATTATCGTGTGCGTGTGTGAAGTTGCGTGTGTCGTCAGCCGTTCGTAATATTTTTGTAAATACACTCCGCGCTCCCTTATACGACGAGCTCGGGACCGAAAACGTTCCCTTATACGACGGCGCAAGGGGAACCCTTCCACTTGCAATACCAACAATCTCACGTGGTCGTGCGCATGCGCGTTGAATCCTGCGTCACTGACAGCTGACTATATCATATTCACGCGCGAGACTACTTGCTTCCCGCGCGAGCTTTGAGCGGAAAAGTGGGGATGGTGGAGAACGACCTTTCCGTCGTATAGGGGAGCGGCAACTGGTCGTATAATGGAACGGACGTATAGGGGAATGTCGTATAAGGGAGCGCTGAGTGTAATCGCTACTCCCGGGCACTTTTAGTAGATAATAAGGGTGATGACGAATCTACGGAAGATGAATACTGTATAAGGGTTGGATCCCGTGATGTACCAAATAATTCCACTCCACTCAGAACCGACATCTCGACGTGATTCATGAGTCGAATTTTTCGAACCGTCTTAAGCTGTGATCGAATCGCGCGTGAGTCATTAGTTGAATTTTACAGAAAGTGACGTAATGCAATTTGACTTGAATAATTGCGTTTTAAAAGCTACTAAAGTAACTGAAAGCAAACTGAATTAAATTTTTTTGAAGATTAGGAAAAATAATGCTATTTTTCTAATTTCCAAGCGAAACGTCCAGACTTTTATTCAAGAAATTGGTTTGTTTGCACAACGTTTCGGTAACGTACCATGACCCTCATCAGGTACAAAATGACGTTAAAAACTTGGAATTCAACATCTCTCCATAATTAACATTAACACACATTGGCTAGTAATTTTGTTCTATCATCAAATATAGCGTGTCTGATGATGGTAACAGTACGTAACCGAAATGTTGCGCAAACAAACCAATTTATTCAATAAGTTCTCGGACGTAAAAAAACTTGGAATCCAACATCTCTCCATAATTTACATAAATATACATTCACTAGTAATTGTGTTCTACCATCAAATATAGTATGCGTGATAAAGGTAACGATACGTTATTGAAACATTGCGCAAGCAAGCCAATTTATTGACTAAAAGTCTGGACGTGTCGCTTGGGAATTAGAAAAATATGATTATTTTTTCTAATCCACAAGAAATTTTTCATTCATTATTCACGGACGTAAAAAAACTTGGAATCTAACATCTCTCCATAATTTACATGAAAACAAACTGTCATGATTGAATTTAGGTATTAATGTTGAATAAGAACTAATTACTGATAATAATTAAATTATTGAGCATTTGCATGAAATCTATTAGAATAAAAAATGAATAAAAAGTAAAAACCAATGAAAAATAATTTTCGTATATGAAAATAATTCAAAAAATTTTATTTACTATTATTATGTTATTTACTTTCATTTTGATCAGAAAGATAGCATTTAAACCATATTTTTTATTCATTAATCTCAAGAGCAGATAATGTATTATTGGCCAATTCTATTGTTGTAAATCATGCAACAACCCTATTCAATCAATACAACTTTCATTCAATCTTAATAAATAGCAGCTCATTTTGTTATTTGAAACATTCTCCACAATTATACTCGATGAATTTGTATAAAAATAATTTGTTAAGAATTTGTTGAATAAACAAATTATTTTTAAAAGATTGCAACGAGTAGAAGTGTACAGCATGTTTCAAAGAATAAAATGAGCCATTGTTTATTGCGACTCAAGGATGACAGCGTTCTGCACCGAATATTTTGGGTACAGTCGTTGCAGCTCCCTTTTGAGTTCTTGATACCTATCCTTTTTTTCTTTCTCCTTCACAATGATGTTGTGGTCGGCCGGAGCCGAGAATTTGATCACCATTATAGTTTGTTTCTCGAAGTCTTGGAGAACGATAACAGGCCTCGAGTGTGCAATGGAGACTGCTGTCCGAAAATCGTAATTCCAGAAAATTGGGCACTTCTCGTTTTGGACAATTGACTCTATCTCCCTCGGAGCGTTCGGCATGGCAAGAGTCGCGTCCACTAGCGTAAGAGCGACAAAGATGGTAATAAAGCACTCTCAGGACCGCATAATGTCTGTAGAGATACGTCGTTCCAGACCAACTATCGAAGAAGATGCGTGTATCTGCTCGGAGAGACTGCTTCACTGTTGTTACGTCCTGAATGAAGCTTTGAGGTAAGCCCAGGTACGTATAGGTCTCTCCAGTGTCAAGATTTCTAATAACACTTATATTCACAAGCTCAGGGTCCTTGGGAACGCCAGTAATCTTTCCTTTCTTAAGATTAATTTTGGCACACTTGTCCAATCCAAAGTCCATCCCAATCTCTCCTGTGTACTTCTTGACGATATTTATAGGAGTTTGAAGTTTGCTTTTACCAGAGGCATAGATCTTCAGGTCATCCATATAATATACATGAGTGACCTTATGCTCGCGATGTTTCCAAAAGGGCATCAATCTCTCTATGCATCTCACTATGTTTGGATGAACTTTCAAGCTTTCCAACAGACAGATGATAAGTCTATTGGAGGTGGAATCGAAAGCTTTCCGGTAGTCCATCCAGGCCATCGACAGGATACGCTGATGGGCTACTGCGTCTTTGCAGACGCACCTGTCAATTATCAGGTTCTCTCGGCACCCTGCTACACCGTTTTTCGAACCACGCTGTTCGTACATCTCTTTCCACACGTGCTCAATTCTTCGAACAATCCTGTCGTTTGGGACAGCTGTGAAGGTCTTATACAGCGTGTTCAAACAAGTTATTGGCCTGTAAATCTCTGGGTTTGGTCAAGTTAACTATGAGGTGAATATGCGGGCCGCATGTTGGTGTTTAGAAGTAAACTTCTTCCACCCGACGTTCTTGATACCATCAGGTCCTGCAGCGGAAAAGTTCTTCATGGCCCTAAGTGCTTTTTTCACCTCTTCAGCAGTGATTGACGGACATTCCACCTCAGATGTTATGAGGTAGTCGCAAAACTCCTTGAAGCGGATGATATTATCAGTATCTTCTTTCAACTCCAGTGTTTTCGGGATCTTGTATACCTCTCTCCAAAAAGTCTCTACCTCGTTAAGCTTGGGTGGATTTTTGACAGAAACAGGAAGATCGGTGAAGAGGCACGATGTATTCTCCTCCTTGCGTCAGATAACATCCACATTTTGTCAACAATAGGCTTCTTGATTGTCAGCAGCTTTTACTTGTTCTGTGTCTGATAGTAGATCCTTAGTTCTCGGGCGAACTTTTGAACCCTTTCCGTGAACGGTCTACCAGACGTTATGTAGTCAATCACACATTGAACACGGGACGCATTCTGTCTTGCCCGTCCAATTTTCTTTTTCAGTTGATGCAAGCGTCTTTTGGTCTTTTGATAAATCCTCGGTTTTGGCCTTAGATTGGAATCAGCCAAAAGTCTCGCAGCACCATAAACTGAACAATTGATGGTCCAGGGGTCGGACTCTTCCGAGATATCCTCACAAAGGGATGTATCCATTTCAGCCACGTCTTGGGGCTTAGGAGGAACCTCGATATTAATGTGCCTTCTTGTCCTAAAACCGCAGGTGCCTGGTTTCCGCGGTTGTCTTAATGTCGCTTCCTCCTCCTCGTCTGCGACTTCTTCATAAGGCGGTTGGGGAAGCGCTCCGCGTACATATCCCTTTTTCGAACGGTAGACGACTTGATTTTGCAATGCTTAGTGCGAAACGTGCTGAAGCTCTGGGTGTTCTGGCACCACAGAGTGTGCATAGGCGCCATAAAGCCTCCGTGAACAGGTATAATGCTAGTATTGTAGCATTTTAGCCAATCATCTTTGACTTGATTCGTCCACTCAATGTGGGCGTTTCGTTGGTTCGTCGTCGTGTTTCCATCTAAATTATTATCAGTACCTCGAACTCTGGGATGATCGACGCTATTTGCCGAGCCATTGTCGGGTGCTCTGCACGCTCGATCGTTTTGAACCGCATTTACAAATTTTGATGGTTTTGTGGTGTCATTATTGTTCCCACGAGTAGCTGGGGAAAGGGTTCGTCCATGCTTATAGATCCGCACATGAAAGGATAAGGCTGCATACTCTGAGAGGTAGTCCGATATCCCAGAGTTACCCTTTAAGACACCTCACCCAGGTGCCATTCAGCGTTCGGCACGGTTGTTATACATCAGCTTGGGGGTTATTCCTTCGGGACCATCCCTGGACAATTGTCCGCGACTGCTTATTAATTAGTGCAACCATATTGAGCAGAAACCCTTGGTACAGGCGCCCTCTATTCGCAACCCGAGGACGCGTTCAGTGGCTTTGTCATAGGCCCTTCGGTT
>CAKNYM010042889.1:0-79723 GCA_932195095.1 Andricus curvator | reverse complement strand
TTGTGATGCAATAAAATACTAGACACAGTACAATGATTCGCTTAAAGTACGTGTAAGCCGTCAAACTGGCAACTCTGTAGAAAGAGACAACTTCTCTGCCATGTATCTTTTGAACGGTGATAGCCTGAACCCTGCATTTTTTCTAAATTTATTTGGCATTGAAAAACGAAGAGCAGTTTTTTGTAAAACCACTTTTTTCGCGTTTTTTCTCAGTTTTTCTAGATTATCTCGGCAACCGTGCAAGGTATCGAAAAAAACAAGCCCACCATTGGATTCGGCATTAAAAAATGCATTGAAATCATATATTGCTTTTCATTGAAAAAAATTTTTACAACATTTTATCTCATGATTTGTGATTTTTCAAAAAAAATTTTGATTAAAAAAATCTCGAAAACCTGACGTGCTGGAGAGAAATGGAGGCCAGATTCCGATTTAGCAAAAAAAACTACTCCGGAAATGACATATCTCATTCCATGAGCACATAGGTCACATTTTGTTGACCAGATTATTGAAAAGTAATTTTCTTTTATTTTATGTTACGCACAGATTTTAAGACTAAGAATGCAAAAATAAAAATGTTGTACTCAATTTCAATTGCTTCTTACATTTAAATGCCGATAATACTTCAGAAATATTGCAAACCAAACGCTTATTCATTTCTAATACTCTTCTATACTTGGTCGCTTTAGATCCTCTAAAGCTTACTTATTTTTGACTTTTTACATGGGCCACCTGATTTTTGCTTCAAACTTTTAGTGTTGCTTATTTTGAAACGTTATTTTCGTTGAATTATAATTATTTTTATCATCATATATAGAACATAACTAAAACAAGTACAAGTAATCTAAAGCGTTGTATTGTTTCAAGGTAATTTTCTATGAAGAGTAACATATTGAAAGTTGAAAAACCTTACCTTGGAATATTCCTGTGTGGAAAAGTATATGCAATTATATCTCCTTATAATAAAAATGAAAATATATCTTTTCCTGTTCAATAACGTTTCATGAACCAAAAACGTTTTATGTCCTTTTAAAACATTTGATATTTTTGATAAAATCTATTACTATGGCAACATTTATAAAAGTAACTATTTCTCAATGGTTCTCATTTTAATTTTTTTTTGATGATAAAAGGCAATTTCAAGTCATGTCCGTATCGTTTTTACTGTTTTTATGTGCCATATTGAATGCGTTATTTTGAATTTTGACCGTTTCACCTTAGATTCGAAATCAGTGACATAAGAAACTTTGCAATTGCAAATTTTAGCCATATCGGTGTTGTTCTAACAGGTTTCATCCGCTAGCAATATTGGCGCCATTTTGAATGTTGACAGTTGGAACTCATATTGGGAATTAGGACCTATGAAACTTTGAACAGCAAATTTTAAACTTATCGTTGTTGTTCTAACTGGTTTGATCAGCCATATTCGATCCGCCATTTTGATTTTGCATAGTTTGACCTCGGAATTGAAATAAGCGACCCCAAAAACCTTAAAATACCATAAATGATAAAATATGAATCGGTGGAAATAGTTCAGTCCTCAGAAAAATCGAGTAGGACATTCAATCGCCTTTTTTTAGAACCAGACAGTCCTAGATCAAGTTACAGGCCAGATTTAGAATCAGCAGGAAAAAATCTATGAAAAAAATGTTCATCACGTAAAGTGTCTTATCGGAGTCCTCGTGGTAATCACTAATCTAAATTTTGGTAAGAAAATGTCACTTTAACCTAGATTTTCAAGGTCAAAAATAATGTTTTGCACCTTCTGCGTAATTTTCCTATATTCTGTAGGTATTCATCTACAATTAGAGAAAAATTCACCCCTCTAGGTTATTCCTATCAAAAGTTCTACGATTTTAAAACAAAAATTACGTTTGTTTCCACTGTGCGGCGACTGCAGAACTAACGGTTATATTTTTTGAATGGGAGAAGATAGGCTACGAGTCAAATTAGTTAAATGATTTAAATTGCGTTGACTCATATAATTTGGAGCAGAGTAAATAATTAAAAAGTAGGGTTTGAAAGCAAAACTTGCTTATAAAGTAAATTGATGTTAAGTGTTTTTTGTCTACTGGTCAAAAATCAATATTTTTAAATATTGATTTTTAATTTTTAAGCTGTGAAAAAATTGTCTCTATCTCCGCTGGGATCCGAACCCAGGTCTTTCTTCCTTTACTTATAAATTACTTGTAAATTACTTTGTACTTGCTTAACAATCTTGTTGTTTTGGTGTTGTTTTGACAGTCACACGTAACCTTATTTCTTTAATTTGTTTTTTTCAGTGAAGAATTATGGAGGAAAGTAAACCAAATGGTGCGAGAGTTTCCGTATAGTTAATTGTAAAAATACAATGAAAAGTTTTCCACCTGAATCGCAATTTGAGCGTTTTCCGGGTTAAAAACTTAAAGTACAGGGTCGTAAACAATAGATTGCAGCAGTCAGAAGAGAGAAGTAAGTGAAATTTTTATCATCACTTATTTAAATAAAGTTTTCATTTCCGCAGATCTTAAAAAAATATAATAAATAATCAAAATCTTTTCCATAAGGCGTAATGCTTCTGTATATAACCTTTCCTATGCCAAACAGAGAACGAAGAGGAAAGGGACTTAGAGGAGCAAACAACCCCATTAAAGACATAGAGAGTATTTTTAATACTTTGAAATCCTTATCGCATCCCGTAGATCGTCGGGGCGCCCCTGGAGCCACCGCTGGGGACCACAGCATGCGGGACGGTGGTGATGGTGAGCCGCGACAAACGGTAAACAGCGGAACATCAACTGTGCCTGCTGAGGATGCTTTGGCTAGCAATGCCACATCGCAGCCAACAACCTCAACAGAAATATCGTGAGAGAGCATCACGTGGGATACCACAATGAAAGAGGAATTGGTAAGTCTTTATTATGAAAGTTCGAAACATGAAACCAAAAGCGAAAAGGGAGGATACAACTTCAGGACGAAGTTTACTGCAAAGTATCCTAACATACAGGAAGTTTCAGTAAGAAAACTTATCGCTAAGGTGAAGGACATCAGGGTCAATCTTCTTATCTCAGAAGACCGAGTAATGGAGATTAAACGGCAAGTTGACTTGGCGTGGAAAAACGTCGATAATGAACATCAATTGAACGAAGCTGCATCACAAGATGAAGCAGCCGCTATTGATGTTCTTACTCAATCTGATGATGATACAGTACCACCACATCCTCCACAGGCAGATGGCCTAATTCAACCAGAGGCAAAAGCAGAGGTTCAGCAACCAAGAAAACGATTAAAATGGACATACCATATGAACAGAGATGTTATGCGCCTTTATTTGTTGGTAGAGAAAAGTGGGAAAAATGTGAGGAGAGAAAACTATCGACTCTTCTTACTTAGGTACATAAAGCTAGCCACAAGAATAAATTAGCAGAATCTAGCATACCAAAAACGCTCAATATCTGTAGACAGATTGCTTTCGGCTGTTGAACCAGCTGCCATAAAAATAGAAGTTGAACAGCAGCTTCCTATTGATGAACTTCCATTGGAAGATGTGCACAACGAGGACTTGATTGCATCTGAAGGCATAGGTGCTAGGGATAATGAACATCAAGTACCGGATAGACTAAAACCACATCCGGACATTATAAACGATGATCTAAACAGCGAAGTCCCAGAAAAACTACAGCACCTTGAAAGGAATTATGGTAATGCTTTACTAGAGTTCAGACATGTAGAACAGACACAAAGGCATTCACTGCCAAAGATGAACATCACAAATGATATGCGTGCACTAATAGAACACCTGAACAGCAAGGTTTTACCTATCCATTTGAACGCAACACAAAATGCGTTAGAGGTGCAAACATTTGTATACTGTGCAGCTATGGCAACCGTTAGAACGTTGGGCCGCAGAACTAGGCCCACAAATGCAGTCTTTGCCCAAAGAACGTATCGAGATCTACCATGGAAGATCAGGTTGGATATGGATGTCAGCAAAGTAAGGTGCAAATTGGGTCGATTGACTCAATATAAAAAAGGAAATAGAACCACCATCCACCATCGGTACATCGAGACATTGATACCAGCAATACTGGATGAGACTATAGACCCCCAACGGCAGAGAATTGATGTTCTTACTGCTAGAATGCATCGGTACAAGAAAAGTAGTGCAAGAAGGCATTAAAATCGAACCTTTCAGGCAGATGAAAGAAGGTTCTACTCTGAACTGAGTATAAAGCAAAATAAGCAGCAAGACACCAGAGTCCCTCAATTGGAAGACATGGCTAACTACTGGTCGGCTGTTTGGGGAAAACGAACAGAAGCAATTTAGACGCTGCGTGGTTCCAACTAGGAAAAGCTAGAGCAAGCAATAACCCTGAAATGGAGCTGACTCACATCACAGATTCAGATGTTTCAGCGGATTTGAAAAGGGCAAGTAACTGGAAGGTAAGGTGATTTGAAAAGATATCGAACATCCAGATCTGATGCCAAGCTCAAAGATACCACATATATGTTACCTAAACAACCAGACGCTAAAAATCCATCTGAATGTCGACCAATAGCCTGTCTTCCAACAATTCATAATGCCGTACAGCTGTAATTGCAGATAAGCTATATTCTCACTGCCACGAGAATGAAATCCTTACAGAAGAACAAAAAGGATGTTCTAAAAACTCGCAGGGCAGCAAATATCTAGTTACCACAGACGCTTCCTTCATGATAATGAGTATGGTCATCAACTGACCCATCTTATGTACATGGATGGTCTGAAGCTATAGGCTAGTTCAAACCAAAAACTGCAGCAAGTGATCGATGTTATAAAGCATTTTTCTAATGATATCCACATGGAGTTTGGACTAAATAAATGCAGAACAGTGCAAGTACTTATAGAAAATTTTCCATGTACTTTTACAGGGGTTCTGGTTGTTCTGACCCCACCTTAAGGTACAGATCCCCTCATCATGCACTTGACTGCAACCCTATCCGTGGATTGTGGGATAGAAAGAAAACTAGGCTTTGCCAATATGTCACATAGGCATACTACTCTCATCAGATCACTTGACGACTTCATGAAATGCGTCAGTGACTGAAGATATATACCGGGACAGCGCCGTGTAGAAAGTTTCGTACAAAAGTCCAACTAAGAAATAACTGTCTTCCACATATTGGGCTATCGGCCGCTGTGTAACGACAACAGCAGTAAAGGACGAACTCCATACTAGACCATGAACCTAATTTTGTGCATACTAGAACATCATAACATTCATAACATCTTTAACTCATCCGGCACTTGACTTAGTGCATGGCTGATGACGAAAGATCCGGGATCACCCGAGATGAAGCATAAACACAACATAAAATACTTTTCATCAACGCAAACCTCTGCCGATCAATAGAAGATTCCAGAACAATAAAACCTGCGCCATACATATAATCGATGCTGTATCTCTTGAGATTATACGAACAACAGACTGGGCCAGTCTAGTCAGTCAGCAAGCCTTCTTCGTTAGTCTGCAGTCTTCAGTCTTCGTCTAGTCATTAATCAGTACTCTGTAAAGTCTGACTCTACCTCAATAAAAGATCTCGATTATAAAAAAGGTCACATTTATCACCTTAGAGAATTATAATATTGGCGATCCTTGGCCTCAGGACATAACCCGTTATTGAAAGTTTTTTTTTTTTTCGACAAGTTTGTCTGAAATTTTCAACACTTTGGCAATCTGTTATCAATTTTGTATTTTCACTGATCATCAATATTTAAAGACTAGAGTTCAAGTTAAAATCAATTCTTTTAATTTATTATTTTTGACAGTTATGTTAAGTGCCAATTATAAAAACTTCCTGACTTCTGCAAGATTTTTTTTAAATCCCTGAATTTTTCCTGACTTCCAGGTCTTCCTTGACCTGCGGCTACCTTGTTAATCCTTCTTGAGGAATATAATTACTACTGAATAGGGCTATCATACGATTAAATAAGTTGAAAGAAAAAAAACTACATGATGAGATAAGAAAATCATTACTTACTGATACAATAGAGTTAGTTTTGCAGAAACTAGACGATTCTTCAGAGAGGGTTTTTGAGTCTCGGCGACTTATTTCTGTAGGATTATCAACTTCCGCAGAGGGACTCAGAGGATGGGCAGACTCTTTTTCTGTCATATTTTCAATACCTAAAAGTTGTACGGTGAGAAATTTATATTCCTATTCTTTATACAGTAAACTTCCACTCAGTTGAACCACCACTGATTTGAACCCCTCTAAACGCACTTATTTGAACTTGTCACCTCCCACCACGGCCCCTGTGGGCTGTACGGTCACGCCCACGTTAGTGGCTGACCAATTGAAAAAAGAGGCCCGAAGAGTGGAAAGCTTTGAATTGAGTATTTTAGCATGACCTTATGGGAATGCAGACTTTTTCGAGAAAATATTCTAAACGTAAAAGTAAGTCATGAATATACGAATAGTAATATTTCTCAAGTGTAGAATCTATTTTCTCACACATGTTCCATTATTTTTTCGATTGACCGCATCTTTACGTTTAGAATATTTTCTCCAAAAAGTTGTCTGCACTCCTATGTCAAGAACTATATGCTACCCTTCCAGACATTTTCACCCATCCTTCCATTACCTGACGTCATGCCGCAAACCTCACTACTCTAGTCGCGAAATATTTGAGTCGTTTTTTGATTCTATTCTATTGATTTTTAGTTGGGAAATTGTCGCACAGTGGGCTGAATCGGGAATTTACTATTCAAAGTCATCTACAACCTACAATTCTTAACCGATTTTCAAATTATTTGTTTAGAAGTGATCAGCAATAGTTGCATAATAGCGTAATGGGCTGGATTTTTTACTTTTCATCATTTTCTATTTTTTATATAAATAAACAAAGAGCGAAAATGAGACATTTGTTAATTATTATTTTTTATCTTTGAATAAATAACTTTATTAATCCCATTCTCAAAGAAAATTAATGTCGAAGTATCTAAAGAATATGAATAATTAGCAGGATATCGAATATAATTGTTATAAACAAATTATATTAACAAAATGTCAACATCGTGGAAATTTTGCTTGCAAAGTATATTTGTGAGTGGAAATTGCCTGCTTTCATCGACAGGATCATATTTGATCACGGAAATTTGTTTCCTGGTATAATTTGTTTATTTGATAAACAAATTATATAAACAAATGCATAGTTTAGGCATTTATTGACAGAAAGTAATCGTTTTTCTTTCTTAGTACAGTAGAAGTCCGATAAGTTTCTCATTTCGGGGCTGGAGGAGCGGAAAATTCCAGGAATTGCGGACTTATCGGATGCCCCCTCTAGTAGCACGATATTAGGTGCGCGCATGCGTGAGAATGATGCGCAAATCATAAGCAAAATAGCGCACGTAGTGGGAGAACCCCAATTAGTGTGCGTGCCGTGCGTGTGATGACGTTTTAAGGGGAGTGTACACTTATCGGACGGCAACTTATCGGACTTCTACTGTACCTTTAAATTATATTAGTGGTAATATTTAGTGATAAAGATTGATCATTCGACATTATTTGTTTATTTTATGAACAAATGTATAGTTTGGTCATTTATAGACAGAAAGTAATCGTTTTTCTCTCTACTCGTCTTCAAATTACATAAGTAGTGAACTTTAGTGACGAAGAATTATCAATCGATATTATTTGTTTATTTGATAAACAAATGCATAGTTTGACAATTTTTAGAAGGAAAGTAAAGGTTTTTCTTTTTGATCGTCTTTAAATTATATTAGTGGTGGTTCTTAGTGATGCAGACTTGTCATTCGATATTATTTGTTTATTTTATAAACAAATTTCATAAACAAATGCATAGTTTGTCTATTTACAGACATAAAGTAAACGGGTTTCTTTCTTATCGCCTTAAAATTATATTAGTAGTGATGTTTAATGATGAGGATTTGTCATTCGATATTATATGTTTATTTTATAAAAAAAATGCATAGTTCAGCCACTGTAGACAGAAAGTAATATTTTTTTATTATTGCCTTCAAATTATATCACTGGAAATGTTGTGTGATGTGTTAGATGGATCCTGAAATTATTGAAATGATTGACCAGTACAACTTGGAAGCTAATTCTTCCAAAACATCACAAAACATTTCCAGTGATATCATTTGAAGGCAATAATAATAAAAGATTACTTTCTGTCTACAGTGGCTGAACTATGCATTTTTTTTATAAAATAAACATATAATATCGAATGACAAATCCTCATCATTAAACATCACTACTAATATAATTTTAAGGCGATAGGAAAGAAAAAGTTTACTTTATGTCTATAAATGGCTAAACTATGCATTTATTTATCAAATTTATTTATAAAATAAACAAGTAATAGCGAACGAGGAGTCTTCACTACTAAACATCATCACTTATATAATTTGAAGATAATCAGGAAGAAAAAAGATTACTTTCTGTCTATAAATGAACAAACTATGTATTTGTTTATAAAATTAACAAATAATATCGAATAATAATTATTCACAACTAAACACCACTACTTCTATAATTTGAAGGCGTTAAGAATGAAAAACAATTACTTTCTGCCCATAAATTGCCAAACTATGCATTTGTTTATAAGATTTGTTTATAGAATAAACAAATAAATTCGAATGACAAGTTTGCATCACTAAAAATCACCACTAATATAATTTAAAGACGATAAGAAAGAAAAACGGTTACTTTCTATCTATAAATGGACAAACTATGCATTTGTTTATAAAATAAACAAATAATATCGGTTAACAATTCTTCGTCACTAAACATCACTACTTATGTCATTTGAAGACGAGGAGAGAGAAAAACGATTACTCTCTGCCTATAAATGACCAAACTATGCATTTGTTTATAAAATTTGTTTATTTGATAAACAAATGATATAGAATGACCAGTCTTTATCACTAAATATTACAATTCATATAATTTAAAGGTACTAAGAAAGAAAAACGATTACTTTCTGACAATAAATGCTCAAACTATGCATTTGTTCATATGATTTGTTTATAAAATAAACAAATTATACCAGGAAACAAATTTTCATGATCAAATACGATCCTGTCGATTAAAGCAGGCTATTTCAACTCACAAATATACTTTGCAAGCGAAATTTCCACGATGTTGACATTTTGTTAATATACTTTGTTTATAACAATCAGATTCGATATCCTGTTAATTATGTATATCCTTTAGATACTTCGACATATATTTTCATCGAGAATGGGATTAATTAAGTTATGTATTGAGAGATAAAAAATAATAATTAAAAAATGTCTTATTTTCGCTCTTGGTTTATTTATATAAAACAAAAGAAAATTATGCTCTTATGCACATATTGCTGATCACTTCTGAATAAAAAATTTGAAAATCGGATAGGAATTGTAGGCTGTAGGTGATTTTGAATAGTAAATTCCCGATTCAGCCCACTGTGGTCGTACGTCAACAAAAACACTTGAAAGACACTTGAAAATCACTGACACGCTAACGGACCGCGACTTTTTCAACTGCGCAAATCGGGGCCATCTCAACCGTTTCCAGTTGGAGTACATAATATTGCGCGTTCTCCGCATGTGAGTCCCCGCGTACTGTGTCTTTGTTTCTACGCTGCTGGTGTTTTTCATGCAAGAGTCGCAACTGTCTCTCGCCCCTTCAGCTGAGAAACTGCGTGGGCCAGCAGTTCTAGGAATGTCGGGTGTATTTATGTGTATTATTATTGATAGTAATTATTGATTTAAAATCGACCCGCGCTTTTTCGGTACATGCGTAGTTGAAAAAGTTGCTTACAGCGCGCGCGTCGATACAAGGCCGGAACAGCCAATGACGTCGCTTGATAAAAATAATATAAGGACTTACGGTAGAGGTGGGGGCCCCTCCAGCGTTCACATAATTGGTCGGGTAAGTTTCGAGACCGTTCAACTAAGTGGAAGTTTACTGTATTTTTTTCTTGTGATAAAATTAAGAAATTTCTTAAATAATGTCAATATTAACTGACTTTCATATATGCATAAATGATTATACTTTCCCGAAATAGATCGTGCATTCGCAGGGTATAATGAATTGATCGAATCTGATATTCAGCGCCTTTACAGGACGGACTGCATATTGACGCCTGAGTCGAATTATGTGTTCGTTCCAAATCTGTTTGGAGAATGTGATGGTTCGGAGTTTTTTCGAAGAAGGTATTCGTATCGAATATGCTCGGAAAAGATATTGGTTCATGGCTTGTTTGAAAAAGGCCTTCGTTCGGCGAAGTATTTTATTCTTGAAATTTTGTACTGGTACCACTGACGCAGGGGATCGAACTTTTTTAAAAACAAAGTTTCCTTTTTTTATTCAAGCTTCGAATTCATACTATTTTTGCATAATTATATAAAGCTAAGATAATACATATTGTAGATTCTACAATATATTTGTAGAATCTGCAAATATACTTTTTTATACAAAGTTATATATATTTTTTAAATAAACATGATTAACGAAATAAGTAATTATTTTCGACATAAGTAATAAATCACTGCATAATTTCATTATAAAATGAGTGATACTCTAGAAGAATAACCCCGCTTGAACACATCAATTGTAAATCCTTCTTCTTTTCCGTATCCAATTGAATTTTCTTTAAACAAATTTTATTCTTCAATTTTTTTGTGGTACCACCGACGCAGGGGATCGAACTTTTTCAAAAGTGAAGTTTCCCTTTTTTATTAAAATAAGTTTTCTGTGAATCTGAGAAGTTTGGCCAGATTAGTTCCAAAATAATATGAATCGGGATTAATTTGGTCGAAGTTTTTTTCAATTAAAGTAATTTTTAGGTTATTCTAAGTAAAAAATAAAATATTGTCAGTAGAATATAAGAAATTTTAGAAGTGAATCAAATTAATGAGATATAACCTTTTTTTATTCTTTCAAATGAAACAACTTGTCACTAAAAAATGTATCTGCATACTATGATTCCTGGCTATATCTCCAAAGGCTACAACTTAAATTGCTTTCCAAATCTCAAGGAATTCTTCAATAATTTTATTCACAAACAATGGAAACCTAAGTGGGAAACTTGCAAAAGACGAAAATATCTTCGCAAATTCGTCAGAAAGCTTCATGGGGAACTGAGCTTAGTTTTAAATCACTACGGTGGATTACGTCATTATTTTAATGAACTATGTAATCAACAAAATACTAGCAATGGCAGGTACGTAACATTAAAATAATAATTTTTTATTTATTATATATAAATATATATACATTAGAAGTTTAAAATTTCATGCAGGAGATTGATATGTAAAAAAATACGTAAAAGTTCGATCCCCTGCATCAGTGGTACCGCTTCAAAATTTGAAGAATAAAATACTTCGTCGAACGAACGTCTTTTTCGAACAATCTCCGAACGAACACCTTTTTCGATCAGATTCGGAACCAACTTTTCAAACAAACTTCGAAACAACCCCTATTTTTAGCAGATTCGGAACGGACACCTTCGAACAAACTCTGAACTATCACATTCTGCATGCAGATTCGGAACAAGCACCTTATTCCACTCAGGCGTCGGTATCACATTAACAACGAGGATTGATAGGGCGAGGTTAAAAACTTCATTATGTACTAACATAATCATTATAAACACACTTAAAATAATTTAAAATTCTATGAACACATCCACGTTTATGACGTTGATAAAAAAAATTGTAGGTATGTGTGAATATGCCAGCAAATATACATCATATTCTTACAGATCAGGGGTGCCCAATAGTGCATGCGCGATAGTGTTACTTTAGCCAAATTCGTCAACGATTAAAGTTCAGAACAGAAAGATTAGGTTAAGGTTAATTTTTGTTTTAAGCTATTTAAATATAAAAATAATGCACTGCACGAGCTCGTTCGATTATAGGTTTTTGTTTTTCTGTATTTGCTACTTACAGAACTTTTATTATGCATGACTACAAATTTTGCTGATGCGGGCAAAATGTAATCAATGATTAAAACCTTAATTGTTATTATTTTATTATAAATCATGTAACGTATGAAAGAGGCCGTTTGCACGTTCGTAAATATATCAATATCTCAAATTTCATTAAAAACGTATTTACCGGTTTTCTTGTTTTGCATTATCGGATATTATTCAAGCAGCTGCAAATGCTTCTGAAAAACTGCTGCCAGAAAAGTCGAAGACGAAATACAATGCAGCTTACGACCGATTTAGGGAGTCTACAAAAACAAAAAATACTACATCACTATCTGAGAATGATTTGAAGGCTCATTTTACCGAGCTTGTAAAAATAATGAAGCCAAGAAGTCTTTGGTCTTATTGCTCAATGATGAACACCACATTGAGTTCTAAAAATAATGTCAAAATTGAAAATGACGCAAAACTAACTGCTTTCTTAAAGAGACAGTTTATTAGATTCATGAGTTAAAAAATCGAAAATCCTATTGTTAGAGAACGTAAGAAAGTTTCTCAATGAAGCTTTAGACCATCAGTATTTGGCAACGCAGGTAAATACCATAAGTATAAACACCTATATTGACACAAATTTATATTAATATCTGAATTAAAGCAAAATGTCAGTCTTGGTTTCAATTACGTAATAATGATGAATAATTATTATTCAGCAGTGACTAAAAGTAGAAGTCCGATAAGTTTCGCACTTCAGGGCTGTAGAGGCGAAAAATTCCAGGAATGCGAGACTTATAAAACGCCCCTTCAAGTAGAGATTATTCCTGTAAGCATGTCCACGCGCACTAGCGCATCTGGCGCGGGCATGAATGTGTGACCGCATGTATGTAAGTGGGGGGCATGAAATTGAGCGGTTGGGTGCAAGAACGGCCTACTTGCATTTTCCGTAAGGTCATGTTTCCAGTCGAGTCACGTGACTAAGATGCTCGCGAGATATCTCCCGGTAAAACAGTGCGATACGCAATGATAGATTGACAGGCAAAAGTTGGGTTAGAAAAAGAGTCAAGTGTTGGAAGATCGTGAAAGTTTATGTAGGTACATATGTTATATCTATTTTTTTATTAAACAAATCATGAGATTGTTTAATGAAGTAAAATTTTGTATTTTATTTGAAAAGTGGTTAAAGGCAAAAGAGTGTTAGGATGATAGTCCTAAAGTTTTTGATTTAATTTTAGGTTATGTTTATATTTACAATGTTATAATATAATGTTTATGACTATAATAAAAATCGTCAATAAGTTTAAATCGAGCACTTGGGTCTAAACTTCTATGAGGCATTATATACTCGAATTAATATTGTAATAAGAAAATGAATATGATGTTTTACAGCTCTTTCGTATTCATCAACCCCATTTTTGCAACATTTTTCTGGTATTTTTTTCTATTTTTCACTAATTAAACTTTGACAAATACCTATACAAGAAAAATGTGTCAGCAATAAAGAATAAAACTTTGTAGTTGCAGCAAAATAAGAGGTACTTTAAATCCTTTTTTGAAATTCATAACTTTTATTGCATTCTCTAAATTTATAAATATCTTCCCAATATTCGTAAAGCTGTTTTTAATTTGTTTCAGATTTGTTTAAATATGCTCGTGCTACTTTTATTGTTATTGCTCTGATTCTTTTGAATGAAATCTAAATGTATGTTAAATTTCCCACCCTACAGTTTTTAAAATATTTTTCGAAATTTTCACATTTATTTTCTAGAAATCATATTAATTTATACCACACCATATTATCTATTAATTTTTATGAATAAGTATAACTCTTCCGAAGCTTTGGAAATGATAAAAAATGATGTGCAGTCTATTTATAATACATTAAATTTGCATGTGAAATTAAAAACGTATTTCGAAAATAGAAGGTACTAGATTATTTTTGTTTAAACTCAACATTTTCCCTGGACTAAGGCTTTAAGCCAGACATGCCAATATTAAAAATCAATTTAACTAAAGTTACAAAAACTATTCTTATTTATCGAATATCAGAAGATTTCTCGAAAAACTTAAAAACAAGTTTCAATAACTCATGAAGGACATAACATGTTCGAATTTCAATTTGGCAACTCCAATCAGCTGGTGACCTTTATATTGGTTTTGGTATTAGTCCTGATTTTATTAAAACTAAAGATGTCAATAAGCTTTTTTTTACCCTTGAATCAGAATGTAATTCGTTTAATGAAAACGAAGTCTCCAACGCAAGTAAGATGCAAGTAACAAACTTTTCAAGAAGATAAAAAATTTTTGCTGTGTTTTTGTTTGTCCCCACAATCAGAATGTAATTCGTTTAATGAAAGCAAAGTCTCAAGCGCAAGTAAAATGCCAGTAACAAATTATTTAAGAAGATGAAAAATGTTTGGTGTAAGTTAAACACATTTTTTAAGTTCATGAGAAAAGGTTTATTCTGAATGGTTTTTGGATGCATTATTTTTTCTAATATTCCAATATAAGATAAACAGACTTAGATACTTTCAACTTTTCATTTTCAATATAACAAATTTATTTCCGTTCCTTCAATAAGAAATAAGTCTTATCGACAACCCTACTTTAAATTAATATTTCTGTCCGAAATGATACATATACAGTAGTTTGTTCAAAACTCACTTTTTTTGGAAAAATGAAATGATTCAAGCTATTTGAAAGCATTGAATTTAATGACTGTTGAATTAGCCAGAAAAATCTAAAGAAATGAATTTATACACTTTATTCTAACAATATTAGTGTGGATAGGTAAATCCATTTAAATTTTGCTCTTGTTTATATTAATAACAATTTTTTTCTTCTGTCACATATTACCTATTTATTTTTATGAATAGGTCTTCCGTTAGTTTTTAGATGATGAAAAATTCTGGGCATTCTATTTATATTAAATTATATTTACATGATAAATTAAAAACGCATTTTGAAAAGAGAGGATACTTGATTATTTTTGTTTAAATTCAACATTTACCCTCGATTTGAACCAGACGTAGCGATTTAAAATCAATTATACTTAAATTACAAAAACTTATTCTTATTTATGGAATTTTAGGAGATCTCTTTATCTACTCTTCATCATTTTCATCGCCTTCTGACTCTTCCGGAACTTCTGTGGTGTTGAATGATGCAAAATATGATGTAAAAAACTGATTTCCTTTTTCGGTTAAATAACTCATCAAAGACATTACTTCTCTGATTTTTAATTTGGCAACTCCAACAGTCGGTGATCTTTGTCTTGGGATGTCTTTGAGAGAGTCGACATTCGGTTTTATTGAATGAGACGTGAAGTCTTCCATTTCATAATCCTCGAAGACTTTGACTTCTCCATCCGGGGTATAAACGATCACGGATGCCTTGCTAATTAGAAACCCTTTAGATTTCTTTAGCTTACCTTTTAGTGTGAGATCGTAATCCTGGATGATATTGTCCCTTGACCAATCGACCATTTGAAAAGGTGGGTTGCGGCTTTTATCAATCAACCGCACGTACTCTAAGGCAGTCTCTACCATTTCTGCCCTTTATTTTTATTGATGGTATATTGCGAAATTTCTATCGCACTGACAGAAAGAATGTCTCCGAACTGGAAAAATGTGCATGATTTCCACGTGTAACGTTGAGGCCAGCAAAAGAGAGAACCTGAAGACGGCATAGTTTTTATTTTGAGCAGGCGTGGCGTCAGAAAATAAAATTATTTTATTATTTTCTTGTGACTTTCGGGCTTGAATTCTTGCTTTATTACGTGAGAGAGAAAGCTGCATACTGTGTTGGCACCTTTTTTGAAAAGTCCTTCTAGGAAGTAAATCATGTAACTATTCTTGTTAGTGTGAACGTGAATGTTGAAGATATAAAACCAGAGTAACCTACAGAAAAACTGTGAATTTACTGGAACTTTTGGTAAAGGAAGATTTTGCCCGTAGTCAAATTCTAGACACAAATTCCCTTTTTTGTTTTCCAGCAAACAGTGCTTCAATTCCAAATAACTTTTGGCTGCTGACTTGTGTCATTTCACTTCTTCGCCTTCGTCTCCCTTTATTTCGCTTTCGTAAAAAATGTTACAGACATCTGATCTTGGCAGTCTTTTACATTCAGTACAAGGGATACTTCTGTTAAAATACAGACGGTATGTAGTAGTAGTAGTATACCATTAAGCCATTTCCCTTTCAGGGTAGGCGTGACACTACCCGATTTGGGTAGTGTTTCTAGGTGGATAGTTTCTTGTAGTAAATAACTACAAGTGTGGGCTCACCACACCCATGATGTGCCAAAAGCACGCAGTATTCTCGAATGGTCACCCATCCAAGTACTAACCGCGCCCAACGCTGCTTAACTAATGTTAATGTAATGTAATAAACTTAATGTACTTTCATTTAACAGTTGGTTTTCTTTGTCGCCAGTTACTTCAACATAATATTGACAAAACATCTAATATAATTTGCCTAAGTTGAGTTCTGGATTAGTAAAATAAGATAATGTAGTATTCTCTCGTCGGTTTGCGATTCTCGATGAGGAATAGAATTGCAATGTTCTCTGATGAGTCGTTTCATTTCTGGCGTTGATTCAACTTCCTGATGTGCATGCTTTCCTCTAAGATCTTCTACATTTCCTGCGACTATTTTTTCCTTCACAGTCCTTAATCTTTTTTCACTTATGCTTAATACGTGAAAAAGCCAGGTATTGCAGACTTGTATTTCATTACCATCTACATAGTCGTAAAAAGTCTCCAAGTGTTCAGCTGGTTCTGATTTCTAGATGAAAGAGCCCTCCTGCGTACCATAGATAGCAGCATCAAATTTTGTTTTGTGTTATCTCCTAAACTTTATAATCTTTTGTGCAGTGCTTCCTGATCTTTAACAGTTATGTTTTTCTGGCACTCTTGACTCTTGCAGCAAAATGTGAGAGTAGAAAACTCCTTAACTTCCACTTTCTTTCCAGAAGTTGAAACATAACTTTGTCCCTGCATAAATATAATAATAATCTTTTTAGAATCTATTTTTAAAAACTGAGCTACATGTTCTAAAACCACAATAACTTTCTGAAATTAATTTATTTTACGAACATTCAAAAATACGTACTGTACTGCAATTATCCTAATGTTCACGATAAATTGAAAATAAAATAATTTATTTTGTTAGCGATTGATTGTAGTAAAAATTGTTAACACATTTTCAAATCGTGAGTTACGAAATCCGAGCAATCGATAACATTAGTAGTAACATACGTAGTAGTAACATTAGTAGTAATTTTATAACTGTTTTTTGAAGGACAAAAAGTTTTAATTTAGTAATTACAAAAAAAAAAATCAAAATTTAAAGTATAAAGGCCCGATTCGATACGATTGCATTTACGTGGAAATCACTTACAATTTATACTCTAATTTTAATCCGAATACAATAATCTGTTTTACTGAAAGTCAGGAGAAAAGTAGAAAAAATGGTTTAAATTGAAAATAACGACCAAAGTTCCTGGAAATATATTTTTGAAAAAATCGTACATTGAACATCCCATATGTGTTGAAAAAAATCATATATCAAGAACTAAAGGAGATCTAGTGTGGGACAGAAATAAAAAATTCTGGAATTCGAAATCTTCACTACGTGAAAAAGTAGCGTATTGGGATCCTAAAAAAGTATAATTAATTTGTAATCGATAGATATGCAGCTTGGTTGTCCTCGCTTGAAAAGAATGTTTAAAAAATGTCTCGTGTGCAGAGTTGAAAAATTTTCTAGAATTTCAATTTTTTGTACATTCTTGGAACTCAAAAAAGACTTTCTAGTTTTTAGCGGATTTTAATAAATTATTTGCTAATAGATAATTCCTATTAAATGAACCCCTTATTTCGGAAAAATTTCTTAACATCTGTGTGAATACATATATAAATCTATGTGAATAATTTTTTTGAGTATTTGAAAACTTTCCTGTGACAAAAAGACAGGAGTGAAAAAATCGCGAAGACCCAGGAATCGAAATTGGAAATTAAAAATTATAATTTCGCTGTATTTCCAATTTTGATTCCTGGGTCTTTCCGATTTTTTCCCTAATGCATTTTTGCAACAGGAAAGTTTTGAAGTACCCGAAAAAATTCTTCTATTTACACAGGTGTTACGAATTGTTACCGTAAACAGGGATTAATTAAATAGTAACAGCCTTTTAGAAAATGATCGATTAAAATCCGCAAAAAATGAGAAAGATTTGTATGACCTCGAAGAATGTAAAAAAATTGAAACACACGAAGATTTAAAAACTCTGCAAACAAGATATTTTTTAATCATTTTTTTCGAGCTGGGGTAACTAAGGTAGCGTACTTATCAATTGCATAATAATTATAATTCTTTAGGATCTCAATACGTTATTTTTTCACGTAGTGACGATTTCAAATTCCAGAATTTTTTATTTTCCACCCGCCCTAATGAGTACGCAGCATAACTTTGTATTTTCAAATAATCATTGAAATATTTTTCGACCTAATCGAGTTAAAAATTTGACATTTTCTGTTATTATAAAATCATAGTTGAATAATAATGTAAAAAATTATTTTTACTGCATTTGCTAAAAAATTCAATAATGCAATAACGTAACAAAAATTCTGTTTACAGGCCGATTCTCGCCAGTGTGAACCTAGTTTTTTCACACACGTTCGGATACGGCAATAGACCGAAATCTCCAATTTTACCGGAAAATTGGATTAAAATTCGTAGAAAAAGATTCACATAAAATTAAACGTTTAACATTATAATATTTTACAAAAAATCACTATAATCTTTGACATTGTGTTGCAACTTTGATACTGCATTTTTTTCTCGGAAAAATCACATAGGTAGTTTTTTTCTCGGAAAATTCACATAGGCAGTTACCTCATTTCTGGCTTTTTTAGTGATATCTCTTTCTCAGAAATTCTCATCTCTTTTCCTCTTTCGACCTTTCTCCATTCTTATTACTTTTTACTTTGTTTAAATATAACTATGAATAAAAAGTATCAACAGAATATCTTACGACAAATCTACAAACAGTTGTCGTCTGCTTCTTTACAACAAAACAATTTTCTTTACCGCCTGGTGCTAAACGAACAAAAACATATGACGAAAGACCAGGCAGTTTAATTAAATTTTTTAACTTAAATAATAGGAAATATATTTAATAATATTGCACATTAACAATATTTTAACGCAAAATGAGATTTTGGTGCCTAGGTCTATAAACGATTTCATAGGGTCGTAGGCTTCTAAAGTAAATGTGTTTCAAAAATTTTTTATCTTCTTGAAAAATTTGTTACTTGCATGGTACTTACGCTGGAGACTTTGTTTTCATTGAACGAATTAGATTCTGATTGTAGGACCAACAAAAACACAGAAAACATTTTTTATCTTCTTGAAAAATTTGTTACTTGCATGTTACTTGCGTTGGAGACTTTGTTTTCATTAAACGAATTATATTCTGATTCTAGGGTCAAACGAAAGCTCATTGACATCCTTAGTTTTAATAAAATTACGACTAATACCAAAACCAAAATAAAGATCACCAGCTGATTGGAGTTGCCAAATTGAAATATGTTACGTTCTTCATGAATTATTGAAACTTGTTTTTAAGTTTTTTGAGAAATCTTCTGATATTCTCGATGAGTAAGAATCAGTTTTTGTGACTTTAGTTAAATTGATTTTCAATATGGGCACGTCTCTCTCAAATCCTTAGTCCAGGGCAAATGTTGAGTTTGAACAAAAATAATCTAATACCTTCTATTTTGGAAATACTTTTTTAATTTCACATGTAAATTTAATTTATTATAAATAGACTGCACATCATTTTGTATCATTTCGAAAGCTTCGGAAGAGTTATACTTATTCATAAAACTTAATAGATAATATGGTGTGGTATAAATTAATATGATTTCTAGAAAATAAATCTGAAAATTGGCCTTGAAATTTTTCGAATACACACAGACAAATATGCGCAATCAACGGAAGCCTTATGGTTAATTTCGCTCTAACCTGAAAATAAAAATAATAATTATATGGAAATTATTTTTAAACACTTTCAAAAAATATTTCAAAAACTTTAGGGTGGGAAATTTAACATGCATTTAGATTTCATTCAAAAGAATCAGAGCAATAACAATAAAAGTAGCACGAGCATATTTAAATAAATCTGAAACAAATTAAAAACAGCTTTACGTATATTGGGAAGATATTTATAAATTTAGAGAATGCAATAAAAGTTATGAATTTCAAAAAAGGATTTAAAGTACCTCTTATTTTGCTGCAACTACCAAGTTTTATTCTTTATTGCTGACACATTTTTCTTGTGTAGGTACTCATCAAAGTTTATTTAGTGAAAAATAAAAATACCAGAAAAATGTTGCAAAATGGGGTTGATAAATACGAAAGAGCTGAAAAACATCATATTTATTTTCTGCTTACAATATTAAGTTGAGTATATAATGCCTCATAGAAGTGCCAAGTGCTGGATTTAATCTCATTGGCGATTTTTAATATAGTCATAAACATTATATTATAACATTGTAAATATAAACATAACCTAAAATTAAATCAAAAACTTTAGGACTATCATCCTAACACTCTTTTGCCTTTAACCACTTTTAAAATAAAATACAAGATTTTACTTCATGCAACAATCTCATGATATGTTTAATAAAAAAAATAGATATATGTACCTACATAAACTTTCACTATCTTCCAACACTTGACTCTTCTCCTAACCCAACTTTCGGCTGTCAATCTGTCATTGCGTATCGCACTGTTTGACCGGGAGATATCTCGCGAGCTACGCGAGCATCTTGTCACGTGACTCGACTGGACTGGAGATACGACCTTACGGAAAATGCAAGTAGACCGTTCTTGCACCCAACCGCTCAATTAGTGTGCGTGAAAGCGTATGTAATGACGTCATGAGGAGAGTGGACACTTAGCTAGAGATGCATTCGGGCGGGATGCGACAATAAAACTTCGATTGCGGGAACCTTCCCGATTGACGACAGCGCGAAGTTGTTCCGTATCTCGTGATTTTGGTCGCGAATCTCGGAAAACGAGTAAAATTGGGTAAGATTCTCGATAAAGTTTACAATTTGATATCTCTCGCGTAAATATAAATAATAATGCATCAGAATTTGGAAAATATGGAAGTGGAATCACATGAAAACAAACAAGAAGGCCAAAAACACCATTGGAAGCTTCGTGGTCATCAAAATAATAATTTAATATTAACGGAACTAAAATAATTGTATAACAACTAACCACTTTATTTATAACACCATTAGGTTAGAAAGCTGTAAGCAAAATATATAAATCAAATATTATATATATAATATATATATATAAATCAAATTTATACGAAAAATATCAAGGATATTTGGAAAAATAATAAGGTAAACGTACAAGTAATTGTGGCGCCAATTGTCTTGCTTTTTGTTTAATTTAAATGCATTGCAATTTTATTCGCTACTATAGAGTGCTAAAAGTAAATTGTTTTTATTATTAAATGTTACTTTAAACATATTTTTTAACAATATATTCAAATTATAACTAAGTTTTACGGTTACTGGGATTGTCACGATTGCTGGTACATTTTCCATATATTTTAATTTTTTTTTTATTGTGCTATAAATGATTTTGTTAATAAAATGAATTTCATTTATGTCCAAAAAAATTTCATATTTGTTTTCTTGTTTTAGTGGTTATGAGAAATAGGACTAGTTCCTTTATATTTTCTACCCTTTTGACTTTTAAATTTGTTTACAATTTTCTAACCTAATGTTTTATCAATTAATTGGTTATGTTTTGTAAAATTATTATACCTAATTACTTGATTTAGTATCAAATAATTACTTTGATGAGCTTGAAATTGACGATGGTTCTTTTCGGCCTTCTTATTCGTCGTGATTCCACTTCCATAATATTCAAATTCTGCTACCTCATTTTTGAGATTTACGCGAAATGTCAAACTCAAACTGTAAATATTATCGAGAATATTGTCCGATGTTGCTTGCATATTCAAGTCGGGACGGAATGAAATTAAACAGTTGAAAACCAAAAGTTCTCGACAACAAAAATATCTCGAATACGGGCAATATCAGGCGAGATCCGAGAAATTCTCGTCTCGGCGTGCATCTCTACACTTATCGGACGCCGACTTATTGGTCTTCTACTGTGTATTTTTTAACCTTCCGGCAGGCGCGCCTTTTGGAGTCACACGAGCGGGCGCGCGCCGCACTCCGTGCGGCTGATCAAATAATCGACTTATTCAGACAAAAGGCGCGTTTTGTTCATCTGTGAAGGGACTATTTCGAAGAAAAACATTATTCTGAATAATTCGCAATTTATTTGGAAACATTGGAACCGCAATAAACCCTTAACATTTAACATAAACGCGCACCTCACTACGTGCGGTGGAGGTAGGCACGAGACCGGGCGCGCGCTACACTCCGTGCGGCGGATCTCGACTGCTGACTTTGACAGACGGAATGCGACTGACAGAAATCTTTTTGGCGAGTCCTCTGCATGCGAATCTAGCTAGAAATAGTGTGAACTAGGATTAGATCTTGCCCTCAAGGCATTTACCCCTTTTCTTCCCACCGAAATTCAAACGCTGCTGGTTGTGCCGCGCGCAGTGCGGCCACGCGCCCGCAGGAAGGTTAAGGGAAACTATGCAAGAGAAGACCACTTTGTGGAGTAGGTCAATTTAATTTATTAGAAATTTCCAGAAAAAAATTCTTAAAGCTCTTGATCACAATATTTGGAATAATATTCAGCACAACTGGACGGAAGGTTGTCGACATATTGTGAATAAAAAATGTCTGAGATAAAAAAAAAACTGATTTTTGACATAAAAATAAAAAATATGATTACCTAATTTGAACAGCTTTAATCGAGACAAAAATTGTTCTTGGAGTGTTTCTGATTTGTAATCAAAGTTTGGAACTTCGTGAATTATATGTCTGAAGACGAAAGCTCTCCCGTTTTTACTTATAATAATTAAAGTACTTTTTGTTACTCGGTCCACTTTTCAAGGGTAGGTCAGCAAGAGTGAGCCATCTAAAAGTTTCTTGGTTAGGTTGGTATCACTGAGACCTATTCGACTCTCTGTAGATCAGCTAGAAAAGTTTCGGTCTTTATTGCTATGAGTTTCTATTTGGGAACTTTCGCCGCATAGCATCCAAAATTCTTTTTTTCGTTGACTAGGCATTCTAACCTCAGCTGTCAGAATACTTAGAATTCCGTGTCGTGCAGCCCCGTAAAAATGTTAAAGTCATTCTGGCAACTTAAAGCGCAAGCGCGGTACGTCTGACGCTTGTAGACTTTGACGTAGCCCGAGCGAACCAATCGCTTGAAGCTCCCTCCCAGCGACATCGACACGGTATCCCCCCCCCCCCCCAGCTACATCTCAAGCTCAAAACTTCCAATACCCACACGGCTAGAATAAGACGCGAATTCTAAATGTATATAGTATTAGCAATAACTCTTCCACCTTAATTTTGAAATTTGCTTTTCCTTTTGAAAATTAGTTTCCCTCTCCCATTTAATTTAATAACTTTTGAATCAGTCTCAATCCACAGACTGACCTCAAGCACCAGTAATCTCAGTACGTAATGTGCTTCTATCAGTTTCTTGCCAACACTGATATTCTAGCCTATCAATAGAGTGATCTTCAAAACCAATTTCAAAAAATCTTTAAGAGCATCTGTACTGGGACATGATTTACGTTCATTAAGGTAGCATTCTGGACTAGGACTGCTACACATGATTTTTTTGATAGCGTCATGATGTGTTACAATAGGAGGCTGAGTATCATGGGTGACATCTTTTATTTTCACGGCATCACGCATTAGATTAACATTTCCCTGGTGGACACCAACACAAACATTATGAGTTCCACTAGCTCCAGCGAGTACACAATAACGAGGTCTGAGTGATAATTTTGAAAAACTAATTTCAATTTCAGGGTACTGATTTTTGAAATTACTGTATAATTCAGAAAGATTGCACAGAATAAACTTTTCTTCATCCCCTAGCCGAAAGTACGTCTTCCCGGCCGCATTTCTGTCCGGGAACAGTGGCTTTTGCGGCATGCTAGAGTTAACACGATCTCTGATTTGCTGCGAGATTTTTGTGACTCGCTGACTTAGCACCCTGACGTAGAAACGCTCAGTATTGTGTTATTGTGTACTTAGCCTCTGAAAAATATTTATCTTGGCAGATGAATGGAAAAAAGAGACCGTCGATGGTCGATGTGTTCAACCTCAAAACTGATCGATTAGCGTCGTTGCGATTTTTGTGCATGAAAAGACGGCACAAGACCTCAAAAATGGTTCTTCCTCGTCTGGCGGACGAGGAAGAAGTATTCAGAAAAAATAAAAAATATGTGTTTTTGATACCCGCCCCGACCAGCAAAACCTCGGTTCCGCCTCGGCTTTGCAAAAGTCGGGCAGGCGACCGAATCCCATGCATCCGCTCAGCTGACCCGAGAGCAGCAGCGGCACTACGCGAGGTGGCGCGCGTGCTGATGCAGGCCACAAAAGAAAAAGCATCCGAGCTAGCAGCCGACAACGCATTTGATTAATTAACATTAATTATTAAACGTATTTTCGGCTGGTGATGAAGAAAAATAGTATACGACATACGGCCAGAAATATTGGATGCCCTGGCCTTGGGTCGTAATATACTATTTTTTTAATGTGCTTGCGGGAGCCATAATCTTTTTTAATGAAGACGAAAACTTTCTTTCCCGGCATCGTACGACTATTTTCATCATCGAAGTAAACAACTTTAACCAAAATCTCTGTTTTAGAGGCTAAAGCTCTACCTTTTTTGGATTAAGAGATGTTAAAACACTGTTTTCTACTACCAATTACTTAGATTTTCGAGTCTGGTGTTCAAAGGCCCCGAATTCTTGAACTAATCTCCTGCGAACCCAAGACTTTGGTGCAAGTCTCATGACTAAAACTTTTTCCGGATTACTGAAAGAGTTTGTAAATTTTTCTTTGATCTGTTGAAGATACTTCATTGCCGACTCATGCCTTTCATTCTTACAATAATTTCTTGATCTTTTACATCTTGATGTTGACAAAGAAGGAAAGCTCGCATCAGTTGTAGGATAATCTCTTTCAAATAATCCCCCATTTTCTTATTCAGATAATATGTCGTTCTGAAAGAAGGGAGATGCATTGTCGCATTGTAATTGTAAATCACAATTAAAGCAATTAAAATTAAAAATTGCATCTCTTCATTAACTTTTAAAATGTTATTCGAATGAAATATTGTAAATATATTAATTATTACACGAAAATACAAAAAAAAGGTTTGTCCACCAGACGAGACAAACATTTCTATACGTTTTTGGGGTCGCTGAGTCTGAATACGGGTTTTGTTTGATTCGCTCAGATCGCTTTCCGTTCCTAAACTCAAAAAAGTGTGACGAAATGCGATCTGAACGAGTCCAACCAGCCCCAGATTCGGATTCAGCGACCCCAAAAACGTATAGAAATGTTTATTTCGTCTGGTTGACAAGACTATACGTACCGGTGCTATAAAATTTCCAGCAGAATCCTCCGCAGCCCTTTTCCAGGCAATATCTTCGGAAAGAAAATGTTTCTCGCAAAAAAAACGGGCCAGCTGTTACTATAAAATCTTCCCTATTTACTGCTTTCTGAAATTCAGCAACTGAACTTTGACGCAATTTAAAGAAATACATTTTTTAGCTTTTATCACGAGCCTTATTTTCACTGGAATCAATAGCTTTTGATTTTTGCACTTTTATATACATTTTAGGCTTACATTGTATAAAATATTATACAAATATTGTTTTAAAAAAACTCTAAATGGCAATTGCCGAGCATGATCAAATATGCGGAAGATTCTCCATTAAAAAAGACGTCAGTTTTATTCAAAAACATTTTTTCGATTCGTGCCAAATGGCGATGCATTGGCGAAAAATGACATTGTTGAATATTCAAGGAATGCGCTGCTTACGTTCGTGTAGATTAGATGTGCTGGTTACGTTCGTTTCGGTTCGCTTTGTTGATTCCGTTCATTTGATTTTGTTGTGTTGGTTGCGTGCATATGTGTTGGTCGTATTGGTTGCGTTCGTTGGGGTTAGCGTTGTTGGTTATGTTCATTTGGGTTTATCTGGTTGTGGTGCTTACGTTCGTTTGGAGTGGTTTGGATGTGTTACCAACACTGTTAATCAAACTCAAACGCACGTAACCAGGTTCGTTTGGGTTTGAATGGGTGTCGTTGTATTCCCTCATTACTTGTACAATGGAGGCTTTATCTGTACAAGCGAAAATTAAAATGATTCTCATTTACGGAGAAAGTGGCAGGAATATCGAGGATGCTGTCACACTTTATGCTCAACGTTTTCCAGGCAGTGTACGGCCATGCGCTTCTTTTTACCGGGTTGTCAACAACTTCACCACTGACGAAAGTGTACAAGCGAAAAAAAGGAATCGACCTATTCTTCAAAGAAAGATGCGAAAAGAGTACTTGGAAATTGTTTCCTAAAAGCATTTAAATCAACGAAAAGATACATTTTATTGCTTTCAGACGAAAATAGTTAAAATATGAGGTAAGCTTTCCCCTAGGAGGATTTATTGCCTCAATAATTTTCTATAAAATATTCATATTTTTGAAATCTTAGTGACCTACTTTTGCATAGTTTTCCTTACAATTTATTTAATATTATTAATAGAGTCACTAACCTTTCGTCGAAATTCAATTTTAGGTTATGATATTCGATAAAATTCTTGTCACCTTTCTACTAACATTTAAATCATTTCAATTAATTCGTGAAGGCTGTCGACAGCCATCAATTTGACTAACTCAGATTTTAAGGGGTTTTTTTAGATTAGGCAGAAAAACCTAATATTTCTTTAATATCTTTGCTGTTTTTTTTAAATACATAGATTTTAATGGACCCAAGTATCAAAGTTAGACTGGGACGAAACGTTTTAAATTTTGGATAATTGAACAAAAATTCTAGATCCTAATGCCAAAAAAAGCTTCTTTTACTACATATTTACTGTACTATTTCTAGGTCACATTAATTATTGGAATATCTTATGCATGCAGGCTACGTCGTATGTGCTTTTATCGTCGTTGGGAAGTTCTACTCAATCGTTAAAAAGTACTACTATCTGCGACCAAAAGACGTCAATTTAAATATTTTCTTCCTAAATTAACAGAACAGGAAATGCAGCAAGTAGGTAATCGAAATTAATAAATTTGGGGCTATGCCAAAGCAGATAGCATCAAATCTCAATTTACATTAGCCCGAAGCGTACACGGGCATAGCTTTCGAAGAACTTCACCAAACTTATTAGCTGATTTTGGAATAAATATTAACACGCTGAAATGATACGATGGGTGTAAATCCGCCTCATAAGCCGAAGGATATACTGATGAATGATTTTTTGAATCCTGTAACTTCACGAGAAAATATTCACAAAGAATCAGCATCACCACATGGTAATCAGATCCGGATTGGTGCTTCAGCTCAAAATTGCTCCCTTATTGAAGGCAGAAAAAGTTCAACGCCGCAAAGCTTCAAACTGCCGCCAACTTCTAATCAGAATCAGAAAATAGTTTTTAACAATATATTAAGAAAATTAGTCAAAGCAGGCGCCGTGCTCCTACAAGAAAGGGATTCTTACTCTATTAAGAAGTTAATTAAGTCGCTCAAACCTCCCCCTATCATACTCTCCCTCACCTCACTTAACCCTTCTCCAACTTCTTACTCCTGTACTTCCCCCTCTCTTCGCTTCACTAGCTAACATTCCCCTTCCCCAGCCAATACAATTATAACGAGATTGCACATAGAGACGAAAAAGAAGACATTTGGTATCTCCTTAGACGTTTACACCTAATCCCCCAGGAACGAATCTATAGATAGTAATTTTCTGCCCAATGACTTTTTAACGACTTTTTTTACATTCCCAGTTCCAAACTTATCAAACATCATCTTCCACTGCCACACTTAATTTTACATTTAATGACTGACTTGTTTTTCAAGGACATCACACCTGAAATATTTTTGAGAAAACTTTCAAAAATCAAATCGAATGCCCTCGGACCTGATGATATATCAATCCAAATGATTAAACTTGCCCTTCCAATTTTCTTTCCTATTCTCATGCATGTTTATAGCGCTTCCCTACAGGTAGGTATTATCCCTGATATCTGGGAAAAATGCTATTATTTAATCAGTTCAAAAAATCTCTAAACCTATTTCTCCGAAAGCTCCGACCAATTTCTATACTATGGGCAGTATCTAATACACTTTAAAAAATTGTTTATAACTAAATTTCCACATTTTTCGAAACCACCAAGACCATTGACCCGATCCAATCAGGTTTTCGGGCGAAGCATATCACTCTTACTACTACCCTTTAAAGTAACGGCGGATCTTAAATTATCAATGGATAAAAGGGAGATCACGATTGTGGTAAAGTTTGATTTTTCGAAGGCTTTCGTTGTGATTAACCATAAGTTACTCCTACAAAAGTTAAAATCTTTTACTTTTCAAACTCTGTAATTAAATGGTTTCCATCCTATTTTAATTATCGGTCTCACAGAATTATTAATAGTAATGGTGGGCTAGTTGACTGGTGGGAGGTCCAGTGTGGGGTTCCTCAGGGCTCCATATTGGCACCCCTCCTGTTCAATTTGTTCACATCTGACCTTGGACGGGAACTTCAACATTATAGCTATCACAAATATGCTGACGACTTTAAACTCTACTTTTCAGGACCAATCTCTTCACTGAGTAGACTACTTGTTCTAGTCCAGGAGGATATCGACCGCGTTATCCTTTGGGCCTGCTAGAATGGTTCCTCTTTTAACACGGGCAAGACTCAGGTCATTTTTGTTGGACCCACTACGTGGTAAAAGATCTGGAAGATCTCCACAACCGCACCTTGTCTTGGAAGGAACAGGGGCAGAGCATCTCAAGGAAAACATACAGCATACTACAACAATTACATAAAACTAAGGACTTTTTACCTACTCCCACTCGGATACGTTTAGTGCCCGTCTGTGGAATAACCTGCCAGTCAATATTAGAAATGCACCTTCCCTGTATCATTTAAAAAATGGCTTTTTCAAATATATGTACAGCACTGCTAACCCCACTCTTGTAATTACTCACTGGTAAACTCCTCTCTTTAATTCTCTAACTCTTTATTTTCGAATTATCTTTTTGTTTTTTATCAACTTTTTTCATTTTTATTATACATACAGACTTTCCTTAGTTATTTTGGCTTTACTATGAAAACAGCCTGTAACCACTCAATGTTCATATATATATGCATTAATCGGGTACCTATTCTAATACCTTAACTGATACTAATTCTTAGGTCGTTTCTATTGATTTAGATTAAAGATCAGTTATAAGATTAATCAACTATTCCACCGATCAGTGCTTGCACACATTTGTAATGACCATGTATTATCCTGTCCCTTAGAGGGCTATTATCCGTAGGGACTTTTCTCCAATAAATACAAATACAAATACTTCCCCTCCCATACTCACCGTCATTTCTAATCATTTTCCTTACTTCCCCTCACTTACACTCACTTCATCTACTTCCCTTCCCCTCATTTTCCTTACCACTACATTTCCCCTACTTACCACTACACTTTCCCTCATTTCCTCTCCCCACCCCTTCTTTACCCACATTACCCCTACTTCCTCCCATTTCCCCTCACTTCTCCTCCCTTATTTCCCTCCCCCCCTCACTTTCTGTCATTTCTCTTTTTTCCTCACTTCCAACACTGCCCCTACTTCCTCACCCCTCATTTTCTCTGATGTCCCCTATTTCCCCTCACTTCCTCACCCATAATTTTCCCTCACTTACCCTCCTTGGCTACGAATCCTAAAAATCAATAATCATTTTCCATTCTGGAAAGTAGTAGATAATTTTTTATTTAGTATTAAAAGTTGGAATTTTGTTACTTTCATTTTTGATTTAATTTAACTTAATTTTCTTATTTTTAGAATGTTTTTACTATTTGCTGGAGGGTTTTACTCCTAGCACCCACCCCGCAGCAGAAAATTTAAATAAATTTCTTTGTCTTTCACCAAGTGCAACTTTCTCGGCCGGTTGTTGCAAAAAGTAGCGCGTATTACACGTGCGCACAGGCAATTGCTGACTCGTGTGATTTCGACAATCGCATTCAGTTCTTCACACACGCCTTCATTTTCGCACTCACTTCGCTTGTGTGCTGACCTCCCACCGGTGCTTCGAGCCACCGATCCATGATGAGAAATTAACAGTCGTTGTCAATCGCCTATTTTGCGCATTTGCATCACACATAGCTATTACCAGGTACTAAAATTCAAAACTTTCCTTAACTTCTTTTATTGTACCAGCAAAGAATGAAACTGTTTGAACAGTTAAAACTATTTCCGAATTAATTCATACATCAAGAAACGAAAGATAATATTAACAGAATATGTGTAATCCGAGGGGCTATTCACTGAGTGAAAATGAGTTGAAGATTTCCTGATTTTCGAAGAGTACGCGATCTTGAGTCTGAGTTGAGATGAGTGAAGCAAATCGAGTCAGAGTTTGTGAGAATCGGAGAGAATACGAATGAATTGGAAGAATACAGTGAGATCAAGAAGAGTACAAAATGAGTTGAAAGAATATGGAAAGAGTTCAAAGAATATTGCCGACATGGGGAGTGTTAGATGATTTTTCCGTGAATTCGCATACATGAAAAATAATTAATATGAATCACTCATTTTTATTTTACACATATATAACACAAACAAAGTTTGGAATTGCTTATTTTTTAACTCTTCAAGTTTGAATTCATTAATTTTGACAATTTTCAATTATAAAGCATATAATTTTCCAAGTATTTAGAGTAATTAAACTTTAATGGTTCACGACATTTTTCGCAATATTTAAAATTCTGAAATTTTAAACAGTGAAAATGACAGTGATGTTTTTTGAAAAAAATCACATTTTTAGTAAAGAAATCATTCCAATCGCTTTAAATGTCACTTGATACTACATGATATGACACTTATTAATAATATATATTATTAATATAATACTTAAATTACGTAACGGATTGTAGGCCCTCCTCGACCCCCTCCCGCCGTGTAACGAAACGTAACAAAATATTTATACTCCCCACCCCCTCTTACTGGTCATAATTTATGGTTTCCAGAAATAATAAGATATGAGACTTGAAATTGATGGAAATTTTTTGTATTTAAGATAATATGTACATGCAATTTCGACTAAAATAGATGAATTTTTTAATTAAAAAGATCATTTTTCCAAAATATAGTTGAATTTGCAACAATACAATTGAATTTTCAACAAAATAGTTGGATTTTTCAAACAAAAGTATCAATTTTTAACAAAATTGTGAAATTTTCAATAAAACAGTTGCCATTTTATCCAAGAAAGATGAAATTGCTACCAAAATAGATGAATTTTTAAATTAAACAGACGAATTTGCAAACAAATAGTTTTATTTTTACCAAAATAAATTTTTAGTTTTACTTTTTAACAACAAAATATGAGTTTTAAATAAGAAGTAAATTTTGTATGAAGATACTTGAATTTTCAACCTAAAAAGACGATTTTTCAACAAAACAGTTAAATTTCCAACCAAACAGTTTCATTCTGATCCCAGATTTTCTGTAGTAATAACATTTTTTGTAATAATTTTTTTAATTCAAATTCATTTTACGCGTCTTTGAAGCTAAAATGCTTCAAATTTTAGAGTAATAAACTCCTTCAGAAATTTCTAAACTGGAACCCAAAGCTTAATTTTATTTTTGGGAATCCCGACAATAAAATTTACAATTTCTATTCACAATGTCCACTTTAAATATCTCAGGTAGGCGAGAACAAGCAAGCGAAGGGTAACGTGCTGGACGCAATGGTGGGGGTATACTACTGAGGACAGCGGGTGCGAGTCGGGAATTGCCCTCATTTTCAGGCTCGTTTTAAGATAAAAATATAAAAACGAATGAAATATGAGGGTTGTTTTAACAAGATTTTCTAACAAGAAACCAGATGCTCGGATTTGAAACCAATTGAAAAGCGCAAAATCAAGTAAAACATGAAATGCATTTTTATTTTTGTTTTAGCGTCTCAAAACATCTTTGTATCTCAAATAAAAAGTGCATACAAAATGTATTCAAATATTTATTTTGAATAAGTGCAATTCTCTGTCTCTTCTAAGTTGATAATTAGATTATTATAAATTAAAATCTTCTTTATTACGCGTAAAATAAAAATATCAGAAAGTCAAACAGTAACTAAATACTTAGAAGTTCGAAAGAGTTGAGCGAGAGTTCGTAAGAGTACAAATGACCGCGCTGACTTTACAGTGACCGGCGCCGAGTTGAGAAGAGTTGGGAAGAATTTACGTGATTCTCCCTGAGTTAGCGCGATTTCCTAAGATTTGGAAAAATTTCTCATGATCTCGCCGGATCATAAGAAATTTCACTTGACCTGTTTTGAGTGAGGAATGACTTTTCACTCATTTTCACTCAGTGAATAGCCCCTCGGTGTAATCTGAACAATTAGATAATTATTTGAACCCGATGTTCCAGTTGATATTTTGAATTTGGCACTAAATTTTGTTGACAAACTTCTCACTGTTTCAAAAGGGAGGGGAAGGCAGATATATTGAAAAGCGTGGGGACGATTGTCGTTATATTCACACTATCACGCGTGCACTGTTAAGCACTCCTGCTACAGAGACGCTGAAAATCGAGTTCGACCAGTTCTACTTGGGTACTGTATGGTCTATTTTGGAAAACTCTGATGATATCGATTAAAAATCATCACAGGAGACGAGTCTCTATACTCCTTCATAGTCCATGGTTGGTGCTATGAAGTAGTGCAAGGGGCCATATATAATATAATTACTTGAGAAATATTTTTACTCAGAAATAAAAAAAAAATCTGTCGAATTGATGGTGTTTGATAATTGTATCTTAACTATCCATTTTTTCAGGTCTATTCAGTTGGAAAATTTATATTCATGTTCTTTTCCTGCGTTTATAAACAAAATTAATTTTAGAAAGATTTTAGGTGAAGGGGTTGCAAAATCCCCCCCCCCCCCAAATGCCTCACGTAATTTGTGTATGACCCCTGAAGAGTTATTACTTTAATAGCAAATTGGTTCTATGCTTGAAACAAAACTAAACTTTTGCGATACTAGCGCCTATTCACGTCTCTTGTGTCGAAGGCGTTACAACATCACGTATCAATATTAATATTGTGTAGGCCTTTTCTGCAGTTCTGCAGAGGATACAATATATAAAAAAACCTTACAATTTGAATAATAAAGATAAAGTATGACGTTCATCGTTATTCAAAAGATTTATAGTAAATTTTTTTTCTCGAGAGATACGTCCTAAGCAAACATATAAAATTTATTTTACATTTAAAAAAACCTATGTGGTAAGTTGAATTTGAGAGACATGACTGAACATTTTTATGCGATAAAATTGGTTCGGTTAATGTAGTATATACGTCTATATGTCCCAAGCGCGTGAATTCTCCAATTCCAAAATTTCAAGGTTATTAAAATCGAAGTCAAAGTTATGTGCAAAACCATAAGCACGTTTAGCAGCTATGGATCTTGTTGTTTCATTTTTTTGTTTAAATAGATCTTTCGTGTTTCAATATGCAATAATTTAAGTGCACAGATGTACTTTCCAAGTACAACCTCTATTACAATAATTTGAATTTGAAATTCTCGTGCTTCGGACATACAACACACACTATACAAAAAAAGGTTAAACAACCACCTCAGGGTCCCGATGGCCACGTCTCACGACCGTGAAATGGGTGGCCACAAGGCATGACGAAATCACAACGACAGGCTGGCGAAACCCTCGTATGTCTTGAGCACACGAAGCGACCCAAGAATGACAGCTTTCTGCCTCCATCTCGCAAGTGCCTTGGCATGTTTTTGGCACGCGGATATGACTTTAAGGCATGGATTTCCAAAGGTAGATCCTGTATCTACTAGCGATCCTGGGCCAATAGGTAGGATCTACTCAGCTTTGAAACAGAACTGTCAAGAAAGATCCCCATCCTTTACCTGAGTCGAAATGCCTCAAAGAGTTGCATCTTACACAGCAGAGAAAAATGGGGACCTCGAGGTTTAGGTTTATGAACCATACCCTTCCAACTAATATTTTCTTTCAAGGGTTCATAAATTTTCTCTTAGTTTCCCATCGAAAAAAACTGGTAGATCCTGAAAATGGCCAGTCGATTCTGGGTCAAGCTGCACCTGTGGACTTTGGAGACCCTGCTTTAAGATTACGAACTGGTGATAGCTTCGCACCTCACAGAGCACCGATCACAAGAAAAATGACTTTAACCGAATATTTTGGACACAGTTGTTGCAGCTCCCTTTTAAGGTATTGATTGTAGTTTCAGAATATTTGGCACTTCTCCTTTTGGACGATTAACTCTATCTCCCTCGTGGCGTTCGACAGGGCAGGGTAACGGCCAACACCGTAAGAGCTACAAAGATGGTAGTAAATAACTCTTAGGGCCGCATTATGTCTGTATAGATCGTCGTTCCCGCTGGGAAATTCTTGACATAAAATGCGGTCACGGTATACTAAGGTGGAAATGCCACAGTCCTGGTATGCGAAAATGAAACCCTCTGTACCTGAGTTAAATCCTGATAATTTTAGGAAAACAAAAGTTTGCTCATTCGACAAGGATTGATTTTCTACATTTTTGTGAAAGTTTCCGTGCATTTTCTTGTCGAGTAGCTGTTGGTGGAATTTTTCAACCTTTGCTTTCTTCACTTTGGCTTTTAGAAGTGAAGCATCTAGATGGAGTAATGCACTTTCCTCACTTCTGATGTTAAAATTCAGGCCAAGGGTCTCGGCCGCCTGCTCTGCGGCTTTGTAAAGGAACGCTCCCTTGCCAATCATCTCACGTGTCTTGACCATTTTTAGGAGAGCATCTCTGCCATTTGCAACGATGTAAGTTGTACTTAAGACAATTCGGTTATGAAGACAATGCAGATTCAGAAGTCCGCGTCCGCCTAGACGGCGTGAGATGTATAATCGCGGAACGGACTAATTGATATGCAAGCTCTTATGCATATGCATGATTTTACGCTCGCGATGATTAGTGTCGCCGCAGAGGTATCCAGAAGAATTACGTAGTGCGAGAGATAGAGGCAACAATGTGATGCAGAAGAGCAGAGTGCTCATGATGTCGTCCTGCAAGACGCCACTCTGGAAGGTGACGTTGTTCGTTGTCACACGATAATTTCCAGATGAGATAGTAAATCTAGTTTTCCAAAGAGGCAGCCTGCTACACCTTTTTTCGAGCCACGTTGTTCGTACACCTTTCTTCACGCAGGCTCAAATCTTCGAACAATCCTGTCAATTAGGATAGCTGCCAAGATCATATAAAGCGTGTTCAAACAAGTTATTGGCCTGTAATTCTCTGGGTTGGACAAGCCGCCTTTTTCCGGTAGGAGTATAGTGCGTCCTAACACCAGACACTGCGGAATGGGAGTTTCCGACTTTGAATATGAGGTGAATATGCAGGCCAGATGTTGATGTGGAGAAGTAAACTTCTTCCACCAGAAATTCTTAATACCATCTGAAAAAGTTCTTCGTACGCCGAAGTCCTTTTTTCACTTATTCGGCAGTGATTGATGGACATTTCACCTCAGATGTTATGAGGTTGTCGCAAAACTCCTTGAAACGAATTATGTTATTAGTATCCTCTTTCAACTTCAGTGTTTTCGAGATCTTGTATACCTCTCTCCAAAAAGTCTCTACCTTGTTGAGCTAGCGTGGGTTTTGGACAGAAACAGAGAGACCGTTTAAGAGGCGCGATGGGTTACCAAGAAACTATTGATTCTCCCTGACCCATATCTCCCTCTTCTGTATTCTCTTCTAATCGAGCCACGTTGTTCGTACACCTTTCTTCACGCAGGCTCAAATCTTCGAACAATCCTGTCAATTAGGACAGCTGTAAAGATCATATAAAGCGTGTTCAAACAAGTTATTCGCCTGTAATTCTCTGGGTTGGACAAGCCGCCTTTTTCCGGCAGGAGTGTAGTGCGTCCTAACACCAGGCACTGCGGAATGAGAGTTTCTGACTTTGAATATGAGGTGAATATGCAGGCCAGATGTTGGAGTGGAGAAGTAAACTTCTTCCACCAGAAATTCTTAATACCATCTGACGGAAAAATTCTTCGTACGCCTAAGTCCTTTTTTCACTTATTCGGCAGTGATTGATGGACATTCCACCTCAGATGTTATGAGGTTGTCGCAAAATTCCTTGAAACGAATGATGTTATTAGTATCTTCTTTCAGCTTCAGTGTTATCGAGATCTTGTATACCCCTCTCCAAAAAGTCTCTTTGTTCTACCTTGTTCTACCTTGTTCTACCTTCTATCTACCTTGTTGGGCTAGCGTGGATTTTTGACAGAAACAGGGAGACCGCTGAAGAGGCGCGGTGGGTCAGCGAGAAACTATTGATTCTCCCTGACCCATATCTCCCTCTTCTGTATTCTCTTCTTTGCGTCAGATAACACTCTTATTTTGTCAACAATATGCTGCTTGATTGTCAGCAGCTTTACTTGTTCAGTGTGTGATTGTAGATCCTCAGTTCTTGGGCAAACTTTTGAACCCTTTCAGTGAACGGTCTACCAGATGTTATGTAGTCAATCGAACAACTGAAAACGGGACGCATTCTGTCTTGCCCATCTAGTCTTCTTGTTCAGTGGATGCAACCGTCGCAGCACCATAAACTGAGCAATTGATGGACCAGAGATCAGACTCCTGCAAGAGATCTTCATGAAGGGGGGTATCAATTTCAGCTAGATCTTGGGGCTTAGGAGGAACTTGCATGTTAATGTTCCTCCTTGTCCTGAAATCACGATCATCTCTCAGAAGGTGCCTACTTTCCGCGGTTGGTCTCAATGTCGCTCCTTCATCTTCATCTCCGGCTTGATGAAGCAGCGGTTGGGGAAGCGCTCCGCGTACATATCCACTTTTTCGGAGGTAGTCGGCTTGATTTCGCAAAGACTGCTGCGAAACGTGCTGAAACTCTGGCTGCTTCTGGCACTACAGAGTGTGCATACGCGCCTTAAAGCCTCCGTGAACAGGGATAAAGTTGGCATCTTAGCAGTCTAGCAAGTCATCCTCGAGTTGAATCGCCCACTCAATGCGGGGCCTTTCGCCATTTCTTCGACGTGTTTCAACCTAAATTATTTTCAGCACCCCGAACTCTAGGGCGTTCGGCACTTTTTCCCGACCCATTTTCAGGTGCTCTGCGCGTTGGATTGTGTTGAACCGCATCTACTAACTTTTTGGTCGTTTGGTGGTGTCATTGTTGTTCCCACGAACAGCTAGGAAAAGGATTCGTCCGTCCTTGTAGAGCCCCGCATGCAAGGATGAGGCTGAACACTCTGAGAGGTCACCCGGTATTCCAGAGTCACCGTTTAAGACAGCTCACTCAGGTGCCATTCAGCTTTCGACACGGTTGTTACGCCTCCGCTTGGGGGCTATTCCTTTGGGAACATCCCTGGACAATTGTCCAATTGTCCTTTGGTACAGGGACACTCTATCCGCAACCCGAGGACGCGTTTGGTGGGAATCGAATCGAAGGGCCTATGACAAAGCCACCGAACGCGTCCTCGGGTTGCGGACAGAGGCTACCACCGAAAAGTTGTAGATGCAGTTCAAAACGATCGAACGCGCAGAGCACCCGACAACGGATCGGCAAACAGTGCCGATCACCCTTGAGTTCGGGGTGCTGAAAATAATTTAGTTGGAAACACGACACCGAACCGACGAAAAACCCGCATTGAGTGAACGAATCCACTCAAGGATGTCTTCCTAGACTGCTACAATGTCAGCATTATCCCTGCTCATAGAGGCTTGATAGCGCGTATTAACACTCTGTGGTGCCAGAAACACCTTGGGCTTCAGCACGTTTCGCACCAGTCATTGCGAAATCAACGTGCCTACCTCTCGAAAAATGGATATATACGCGGCACGCTTTCCCAAAGGCTGCTTGAACAAGCTGCAGATGAAGATGAGGAAGCGACATTAAGACCAACACCTTCTGGGAGATGATCACGATTTCAGGACAAGGAGGAACATTGACATGCAGGTTCCTCCTGTTCCCCAAAATCTGGTTGAAATGGATGCCTCCCTTGGTGAGGATATCTCCGATGATTCCGACTTGTGGACCATCACTTGTTCAGTTTATGGTGCTGCGAGATCTTTGTCTGATTCAAATCGAAGGCTAAAACTGACGATGAATCAAAAGATCAAAATACGCTTGCATCAAGTGAACAAGAAGATTGGATGGGCAAGACAGAATGTGTCCCGTGTTCAGCGGTCTCCCTGTCTCTGTCAAAAATCCACCCAAGCCCAACGAGGTAAAGACTTTTTGGAGAGAGGTATACAAGGTCCCGAAAACACTGGAGTTGAATGAATATACTGATAACAGACACCGCTTCAAAGAGTTTTGCGACAACCTTCTAACATCTGAGGAGGAATGTCCATCAATCACTGCCGAGGAAGTGAAAAAAGCACTTAGAGGCACAAAGAACTTTTCCACTGCAGGACCAGATGGTATCAAGAACTTCTGGTGGAAGAAGTTTACTTCTCCACTCCAACATCTGGCCTGCATATTCACCTCTTATTTAAAGTCGGAAACGCCCATTCCGCCGTGGCTAGTGTTAGGACGCACTATACTCCTGCCGAAAAAAAGCGATTTCAGGACAAGGAGTAACATTAACATGCAAGTTCCTCCTAAGCCCCAAGATCTGGCTGTAATGAATGCCTCCCTTCGTGGAGATATCTCGCAAGAGTCCGACCTCTGGACCATCAATTTCTCAGTTTATGGTGCTGCGAGAGCTTTGGCTGATTCAAATCGAAGGCTAAAACCGACGATGGATCAAAAGACCAAAAGACACTTGCATCAACTGAACAAGAAGATTGGATAGGCAAGAAAGAATGCATCCCGTGTTCAATGTTTGATTGACTACATAACAACTGGTAGACCGTTCACAGAAAGGGTTCGAAAGTTCGCGCAAGAACTAAGGATCTTGAATCGCACACTGAACAAGTCAAAGCTGCTGACAATCAAGCAGCATATTGTTGACAAAATACGGCTCTTATCTGACGCAAGAAGGAGAATACAGAAGAGGGAGAGATGGATATGGGAGAATCAACAGTTTCTCGCTGACCCATCGCGCCACTTCAGCGATCTCCCTGTTTCTGTAAAACATTCACCCAAGCCCAAGGAGGTAGAGACTTTTTGGAGAGAAGTATACAAGATCCCGAAAACAACATTTGGCCCGCATATTCACCTCATATTTAAAGTCGGAGACGCCCATTCCGCAGTGGCTGGTGTTAGGACGCACTATACTCCTGCCTAAAAAAGGCAACTTGTCCAACCCAGAGAATTACAGGCCAATAACTTGTTTGAACACACTGTATAAGAGCTGTCCTAAACAACAGCGCGTCCTGTCAATGGCCTGGATTGACTACCGGAAAGCTTTCGATTCAACCTCTCATAGACTTTATCATCTGTCTGTTGGAAAGCTTGAAGGTACATCCACACATAGTAAGATGCATAGAGAGATTGATGCCTCTTTGGAAAACTAGATTTACTATCTTATCTGCCTCTATCTCTCGCAATAAGAAATTGTTCTGGATACCTCTGTGGCGACACTAATCAGCGCGAGCATAAGGTCAAACACTTGTGGATATAAGTGTTATTAGACATCTTAATACTGAAGAGACCAATACATACCTGGGCGTGCCTCAAAGCCGCATTCAGGACGAAACATCAGTGAAGGAGTCTCTCCGAAGCAGATACAAGCATCTTCTTCGACAGATTTGGTCTTCCAATCTGTTGGCGTTGAACAAGGTATCTGCGACTAACATGCTTGTCGTCCCGGTTCTACTCTACTCGTTTGGGGTGGTCCAATGGACGAAGAACGAGTTTTAGGCCCTTGATATCACCACACGTAAGATCATGCATATGCATAAAAGCTTTCATATCAATTCGTCAGTTCCGCGATTATACATTTCACGCCGTCAAGGCGGACGCGGACTTCTGAATCTCCAGTGTCTTCATAACCGAATTGTTCCAAGTACAGCTTACATCGTTGCGAATGGCAGAGATCCTCTCCTAAAAATGGGCACGAACCACGAGATGATTGACGAAGGAGCGTTCCTTTACAAAGCCGCGGAGCAAGCGGCCGAGACCCTTGGCCTGAATTTTAACATCAGAAGTGAGGAAAGTGCATTACTTCATCTAGATGCTTCACTTCTAAAAGCCGAAGTAAAGAAAGCAGAGGTTGAAAAATTTCACCAAGAGCTCCTCGACAAGAAAAAACGGAAACTTTCACAGAAATGTAGAAAAACAGTCCTTGTCGAAGGAGCAAACTTTTGCTTTCCTCATATCATCAGGGCTTAATTCAGGTACAGAGGGTTTTATTTTCACATGCCAGGATGGTGTCATTTCCACCTTAGCATACCGTGACCGCATCTTATGTCAAGAAGTTCGCAGTGATAGGTGCAGAGCGTGTCATGCACACGCTGAATACCTAGAACACATACTATGGGGGTGTCTGACCCACGCAGCAACGACGTATATCTATAAACATAATGCGGCCCTAAGAGTGCTTTATTACCATCTTTGTCGCTCTTACGGTGTTGGTCGCGATACTGCCCTGCCGAACGCTCCAAGGGAGATAGAGTCAATTTTCCAAAACGATAAGTGCCAAATTTTCTGGAACTACGATTTTCGGACAGCAGTCTCCGTTGCACACGCGAGGCCTGATATCGTTCTCCAAGACTTCGAGAAACGAACTATATTCGTGATCGCATTCTCGGCTCCGTCCGAATACAACATCACTACCGAGGAGAAAGAATAGGAGGAGAGGTATCAAGGCCTTAAAAGATAGCTGCAACGACTGTACCCAAAACATTCGATGCAAGTAATTGTGGCCATAAGTGTGATTTACCGCGGTTCTACTGGGAGCCGGTGTCATTATTTAGATGGCAGTTGCTCTCAGTGGGACCCTGTGGTGGTTGTCCAACCCTTTTGTAAAAATCACACACACACACACACACACACACACACACACACACACACACACATGTATGTATATATATAAAATACAATAACCTATTATTAAAATAAGGATACTTTGTTATACCTGGTGTTTCCAACAATGTTGCCTTTAGAGTGCCAGGTTCTGCAGGCTGAGCAGGACGAGAACCTTCCATTGCAGCTTCGCTAATGTTTTCACTCGAGGTGCTGTTGGCTACATATCTCCGTTGTCTTTTATTAAGAGACTTTGTAATCGTATTACAATCAGTTGGGAGATTCGCTAAAGCATGAAAAACTTGCCTTTTGCGTATTATTGTGTACACCAAGTTACTATTGCCATCAAACTGATACTAAAAATTCAATTCTATCATAAGATTAATCAATATTAAAATGTTCGTGCAGTATTAGACAAAATTTGAATACAACTTGTAATAGCTAATGAATTCAAAATCTTAACTAAATCAAACAAAATAATTTCGTCTTCCTTTATATTAATGAAATACCTGTATAATGTTATTGAAAATTTCCAGCAGAAAGAAGACTAAATGGTGATTAGTGGGAGCGGAGAAGAGAAACCAAGGTGTACTAAATGCCTCCAGTAAATGAAGTAATTTTGTACTTGCAACCATCGATAATGTTTTTAAGTAAGGTGAAACATTGACTAGAATAGTTAATAGACAATCGAACAAGGGTTGTAGTCTTTGATGTCCGGTTGTGATAATTTTATGAAAAACTGTGACTAAAAGATCTGCGTGCGTGCCTGTTATAAAAATATTCTTAAATTATTATTCGCCAAAAGTAACAACCTGTTGTGCGTGTGTTAAAATAATTATATTTGATTGCAACATTTCTATCATTCTCTCATCATCTCATCAATAGTTAAGTCTTACAATTGTGCTGTCAACTAAATTATGGTATTGAATCCTGCAATTTATTACGCAGAGTAGAAAAATTACTACCTGTGAAAACCGGAATATCCATTGGAACAGTAGCTGTATAGGGCTTATTCAATCGTACTCCAAAATTGCGTTCTCCACTTAAAAGAAGGAGAATAAATACTCCGATGTGCATCAATCCGACGCGTGCTAAGAATACAAAAATGAATTTATTAAAATGAAATGTTTATTACAAAAATATTGTAAAGAGAAAAGAACCGTACGATAGAATTTGTTGCTTAGAATAACTTACACTGATCAGCCCTCGAATCATTCAGATGATACAATATGGGGACCAAAACCTCCAAAACATCCGAACTTTTGAGGACATAGTACAAAAATTTTTTGTTGTAGTCGCACATCTTCCAAAAAAGAACCAACAATTCTTGGTGAAAGTGAACTTTTTTTGTCGAATTTGGTAGATAAGTTTGCATAAGTGGATTGTTCAAAAGTCTTGTGATTCCTTTTAGAACAAATTGAAAATCTGAAAAACAAACATTACACAAATGTATGTCACGGCCAAAACTCAAAGTGTTAAGGTCTAAACATGCTCGAACGCAAACGTTTACGCTTACGCGACGCAGTTTAGGACGCATTTTTGAGTCAATCTGAGTGGAGGCGCATCAGCAAAATTCGTCGCGATCAGACTATGTCAACCACTGGAAGAGTGGAGACCAAACGTGGCGAACGTTTATGATTAAAAATAATGAGTTTCATAAAAAAATTAATAAACAAATATTCATGTTCAACCATTTTAATTATTATTCTTAAGAAATTTTCTTCAACACATGCGTGAAACAGCGGGTTTTCGAGCGTGTGAAGCGGGCTGCACGTTGCTACTTGTCGACCAGGAAATAAATCTGGGAAAAAAACTTAAAAACAGGGGAAAAAACTCTTAATAGGGGAAAAACTCTAAACGTGCTGTTCTTTAGCGGAGAACTTCAGCAGCCGTCACGGCGTTTTAGTATGATGTATCATTTTAGAATATTGGCTCTGGACCCGTACATTGTGTGGCAAGGGCGACAAGTTGGTCAACCATACGAGTGGGGATTGACCAATGTCGCCCGTACTACACACGATATTTTTTGTACTAGTGCACGATAAACAAAACGTTGAACGAGTACAAATGCCTGTTGTGGGCTTTTGAAGCAATGAAGATTGCAACGGTCCAGGGCAGAGCAGTAATCTCTGTGACAACAAAATGCTATGTAATCACGACAGGTGAAACTGGAAGTTAGCTGCGAATCGAATTTCAAGAGTTGAAAGTGGCGCATATTTCCGATAACGGTGACGGATGCAAGCTTCGTAAGCGGTCGGTAAGCGAATTCCCGCCCGTATCAGCGGGCGGGAATAATAATAAAACAAACGCTGACAATCCCCACGAAACGATTTTTCTCCACTTTTTCCTTTATAAACAAAAGTTATACATTGTTAAACTTGTTCACCATATTGAAAAACACTTGTAGATAGCTGCTTTAGAATTTGTAGGCATTTTCGAATGAATTTAAATTTTGACATAAAACAACAATGTTCAAAGTTAAACAACATTTTTTATTTCCTTCATTGAATACAAAAATACTAATTAACTTTTTTTAGATCGGATGTGATAGCCCAATGCACAATTTCATTATCGTTAATTAAAAAAGTACGTTTGAATCGGATATAAACTGTCTTCTGAAAATCAACTTATCCATAGGCACTTATTGTGCCACTTTATGGAACAGTACGGTGAAAACGGCGATGGCGTCGAGAAACGCGTCAGTTTAGGATTTTTGACCGCGCTGTTCTCCATGGATCATATTCTAACGCGAACGCCTACGCATATGCGAGTTCAGTTTTGCGTTCGAGCATGCCTAGGCTTTGACTATGATTCACAACCAAAAAATGAACTCACCTCCAAACCTCGACGCACAAGTTTAATTAGTTTTAAGCTTTATTATTTTACCCTTGACTTTGTTATGTTACCTAGGAACACAGCTTTCGTAAATACACTACAGTTTTAGCGGTGTTTGCCTGAGTCATGAAAAGCCAGGCTTGCGAGACAAACATAAAAAAAATGCACCGATACCTGGAAAGAAGAGCAGTGTGGAAAGCAGGAACGTCATCCTCGAGACGGCCAGCTCAAAAACAACAGGTGACATATCCGGAGATCCAGGGCGGACGCTCTAGTGATCGAATTGTTTAAACTACTCCTGAAGACACTTCCGGCAACTAAATTGGTTTCACACAGCATGACCGTGGATTAACCACCAATAAAGCAAAGGTACTATCGAGTATAACCAAAGGTTGTATAGGTTATGCACGAAGAAGTTCAGCGACTGTTGTCAGAAGGGATCGTCATGCCTCCGAAAAGCGGCTGGTCGAGTCCTGTAGTGATGGCGCGGAAGCCGGATGGGGCTTACGGGGTTTGCGTTGACTATAGAAAGCTAAATAAATTCAGCAAAAAGGACGCATAGCCCTAGCCTGAAATGGATATAATCCTAGATTAGCTCAGAGTAGCGAAAATATCACGACTTTGGACTTCCAATGAAAGAAAAAAGTAAGGAGTATACCGCCTACACACTTTCTGAAAATGGGATTTTTTCCAGGGCAACAGGATGCCTTTTGGGTTGTCTGGAGCGCCAGCGACATTCCAGAGGCTGGTGGATTCCTTAAATGGACTGGTAATGGAGCCTCACGCCTACGCGTATTTAGATGACATAGTAATTATTAATGATACCTTCGAGGAACACAATGATGGCTTAGCCGGATAGTCCAACGGTTACGGGAAGTAGGACTCACAATAAATAGACAAAAAAGCGAATTCAGTAGGATCATAGGCAGATACCTGGGATTTTTAGTAAATGAAGAGGGACTTTAGATCGACCCGGAAAAAGTGGGGCCTCCTTATGAATACCCAGCCCCAATAAATAATTAACAATTACGGCGTTTACTGGGAACGGCGTCCTGGCATTTGTAAAAATTAAATACTTCATTCGTACTGCTCCCATCCTAACCTATCCTGATCTTTGCGTCCCGTTTATGCTCCAGACCGACGCTAGCGATTTTTGCCTTGGAGTAATCCTGACTCATGACAAAGGCCGAAAGGAAATGTTCGGTCACGGAAAAGAAACTCCCGGCGGTGGTCTGATCGGTCAAGAAATTTAGACATTACCTCAAAGGGTTTCACTTTACTGTGATTACAGATCACAGTGCCTCGCGCTGGTTACACATCTTGCATGATCCAACTCGTCGATTGACCAGGTGGACACTTGACCTCCTCAAATACGACTTTGAAGTCGTACACCGGAAGGGGGTTCCTGCATCAAGTCCCAGACACACTGTCCTGGATGTATGAGAAAGAAGTAGCCATATTGGTGTATGCATTAGAACCAGTAGCCGATACTTTATATCGCCGGCGCGTGAAAGAAGTGACTAATACCCCAAAAAAGTTTCACAGATGGAAAATGATCGACGGAATCCTTTATGGCTATCTACCGAATCCACTGAGATTTTCGAGGTGTATAATGATGCGCAAGCCGCATATCCATGGATCGACAAGACGCACAGGAGGGCGTCAGCCCAATATTATTGGCCAGGGCGGTACAAAGATATTTCGCAATGGGTCCGCACAAGTGAAGCTGCTCAAGAGATAAATGTTGATCAGAGACCTGCGGCTGGACTAATGGGCCGTTGAATGGTGCAGCAGCTATGGACGATTGTGGCCACAGGCGTGATGGGCCCATGGCCCCGAACAGCTCTAGGTTTTGAATATCTAGTGGTATTTGAGGATCTCTGTACGAAATGAATAGCTTTTACGCCAATGAGAAGATCCAACGCAGAAACGATCATCAAAGCATTCGAAGACTACATCCTGAATAGATGGGGCACACCGGAAGTACTAGTGTCAGATAATGGAACATAGTATGTTATCCAGGCATTTTAAGGCCTAACGGAAGCATACGGAATGAAATACTCGTTTACTTCAGTCTATCACCCACAGGCAGACCCTGTGGAGCTGGTGAATCCTGTCCTAAAGATCGTAATCACCGCCTACATTGAAAAAGACTACAAGCGGTGGGATGTGAATCGTAAGGACATTTGTTTTACCTCTAACACCGCCGTACATAGTACCACAAGAGTCAGCCCGACCTATATGATCCTGGGGAGATGGCCACTACCCTATAACACGACGCGTTTAAGGTGGGAAACAAAGATGTGAGAAAAGGAGAGATATAATCCTTATCCAGCATCGAAATCACAATACGATTTAGAGAAAAATATCAAGGGTCTTATGTTGTGACCAAGGTATTAGGACCGTCAGCCTACCAAATACGCATCGAGGAGGGTCAAATGTTCGGCAAATACCCAATCAAGCTTCTTGAGCCTACCGCGTACTACTCGTTAATCGAAACTAGAGGAAAGCGAATAAAAGGTTGTTTGTCAATATAAAATTAAGTGGACTTGAGATAGCCTGAATAAAATTGGTGTTCACCAGTAAAAATGTTTTGATTATTCTTTTGGAGTTTTAATAGTAGTTTCCTCTACCTACCACCATCCCTGACAACGCAAACCGATAGCTTAGCTTTCATCTTTGTCCGAACAAACGTTTTTTTTTTGGGTTCATTATTTTCTAGCTAACAGCTTCCAACGTTTACCGACCAGTTAAAGATGTATGTAGTAGAGGTACACTTTATTTCCCTGAAGGCAGGGTTATAAAGCATCCAGAAATCATGGAGGGTATACGAAGTGCTGCCATCTCTATGCCTACTCGCACCTAGCGTCACATGCGCGTACTGCAACGAGATGCCATGCCGAAAACGATATTGGAGAGTTTGAAGTGCCAATACAAAATAGAAAAGTTTAGCATGGAGATACCGAAACCATTAAAAATAATTTGATTATCATTACCTTCATCTCGATGTATGCGACTCAAATAATTTATGAAAAGATTATCTCCGATTGCACCTTCTTCCATAGGAACTCTGCTGCTGGTATCATGATCGAGAGTTACTATTAAAATCTGTAACGCGACATCGACCAAGGGTTCCAAGGAATCCGTAAATAAAAGATGATTATATGGCACTCCAAGACCCACAGGATCATAGGCACATACTGTATTTAATAGGGATGTAAACATGGGTAACGCATGTCTGTAAAAGTACGAAATAAGTTCAATGTTATTGTAGACAAAAATAATAGGAATTGTAGAACAGTTGAAAACTCGAACTATTGCATTCTCCTCTATTGAGACTCCATAGCTTAAAATTCGCACACGGTCGTATATCGCACAATTTTTTTGCATCACCTTTTTCTTTTTCAATTCTGCGTACACTGCTGTGAACAAGTATCCTTCACTATTTGATAATTAAATCGAAAGGTAAGGAGTCAAGCTACATGTCGACAGTATGCGATCGGCTTAATCTAAACAACCAGAATGTCCTTACCTATTTTCAGCACCAGTTAAGTACTGAATCCACCTATTCGGTGCAACTGATAGATCAATCGGTGGACTGTACATTGTTTCACTAAAACATGTTAAAATCAGCTTCAGTAATTCTGTTCTATTGGCATCTAGTACTGGACACCTGGGAGGTGAATGTGCAAATCCCACTCCAGCTTCCCAAATATATTCACAACTGTCAACGGATTGTAATTCTTCAGCTTTATCCTATAAGAAAATGATTTGCCACTCAAAAATTAATTTTTTCTGAAATGTTTTTTAAGTTCAGAATATAACGCTGCCAACGTCTATATAATTGAATTTTTTATTATAGAGAATAACAAACTTAGGAACAAAACTTTTTAACTAATACTTACAGGTCCCAATTTTTTGCTCAAGGTTACTGTAAAATCTGGACAGAAGAGTAGATCCTAAAAATAAGGAGAAATTCATGAGGCTTAAATTGATTGAGTCCTTAGACAAAATATTTGATTTATTATGTGGAATTATCCATATCTTACGTAACGCTTAAAGAGGAAGGGGGGGGGGGGGGTATTTTGGTTGATTTTAACTAAGGAAAGATAGGGAGAGGATGGGTCGGCAAATTACAAAAAAAAAAATGTTACGTAATATATCGACGCCTCCATTCCATACCGTTCCATGTCCTATGCTTCTACACAGGATTTGCAGCTATACAAACGCACAACTGTGACGGAGAGCTGTACATCGCCTAAACGCGACTTGAAGCGGTATAGAATGGAGGCGTCGATATAGACAATCCCTGAAGTACACTAACTCTTACACAAAGTGCATTAAGCAAAGAATGAGCCAAAGGCATGCTTTGGTCATCTTCTTTCCCTGGTAAGCTTTCCCAAAAAAATCCTTTCCAATCAGGATCTTCAAAAATATAGGGTAACAAACGAGTCAACAGTCGACAGCAATTTAAAACCGTTTGATGTTCTCCTTGCGTACGACAACTGCAATCCACCGCCTTCACCAATTTTTCTACGGCTTTATAGCATAAATTACCCAAATTTAACGGTGCTTCTTCTCTTAAAATACGGATTTCAGGAGCTGGTATTAATGTGAAAATATCCTGTACACTTGAAACATTTTCACACCAGAACTGATCCCAAAACGTATCGTCATTTGAATCGATTTCCTATAACAGCAATGCAATACAATTTTAAATTAAGACATTTCAGGAAAATTCTTACTGGAGATGAACAGCATGCTTCGTATGTATTGGAAATGCAATGTAGTTTCCCGTACATTTTTGAACGCTGACTTAGACATCGATAACAGAAATGGACCGATAATCCTGTGATGAAACGTGTAATAGTGCGTCAGAAAGAGAAGTTGTCGTTGAAGGTCAATTTGTCTTTCTCTATATCATGAGCGTATCAAGTGAATTTGAGGCTATGCACACACTGTTACTTTGACGTCGACAAACTAAGCAAGTATTCGCCATTTTTTACCTTCATTTCTATATTATTCTTTACAACTTGCATTAAAAACTATCCTTGACAACTCTTCAAAACACTCGCTAAGGTATACAGCATGTACCAGTTATGGCGTATTCGTATTATGGGCAATTCTCCAGAAATCGGGAACCGCGAAAATTTTTTTTTTTACTCACATCGTCATTGAAATTGATTTGAATATGTTATCAGTATCTCCACCTATTAAAAAATCTAAGAAACACTTAAAATCTCATTGTTTTTTAAAGGACAAAACATTATCATCAAAAAATTATCATTACCAAAAATGGCCAAGTATTAACTCGCTTACTAAACAAATGTTTGTTTGTGATACAATATATTCATTTTTAAGATTGTTTTTATGTAAGGAGTTAGATAATTGAATTATAATTACGTTGTTCACAGTATATTGCATTATTTGTCTAACTATTTCCATCTCATTACAACCTCGAAGCAGCTATCGCCACGTGTAACGTAACTAAGGCTACATATTTATTTATAAAAGTGTTCATGATTTTATTTTTCAATCTTTATGATCTACCATATTATCACTTGAACCCTTGAAAACAAAATGTGAAAGAGTCAACAAAAAATATTGGTTAGGAGAGCTGAGTTTTCATGAAATGTTTAACAATGTCAAATGCAGTGTCCGCAAACGTATAACGTTTCAATGCTTCTAAAATTGTAATTTTTCTACTTCTATTGAAATTTTTTTTTCAGTTTAATGCTATTTTGAAGGACTTTTTATTGCCTTTAAATATACTAAAACCCGAATATCCAAAAAAATAATCAAAAAAAGTTATTTGGAAAAATGTGCGTGAAACTGTAACGTAACCAACAAAAGAATTGCCAATATACTAGGCACGGACCTGATATTCCATCAGGCTCCACCCAATGAAAATCGGCTTCGACTAGAAAGTGAGAAAATGACCTCCAACGACAAATTCTCTCTTTGACACAATATAACAGGTTTCACCACAGCATTATCGGTCCATTTCTGTATGTCGATGGATTCAGAAGCCGTAAGCGAAACTTTGCACTATTCTCATGGGGCGGGGTAACGGTGCGCACTAGGGTGGTTCTTATTTTTACCTGTTGGAAATTTTATTTTATTTTTCTGCTCTCACCCCCTCCCCCTCAGTTTTGTTTGAATGTCCCCAAAAAAATTCAACTTTGTGCGAAGTCGGCTAAAATTAAGGGGTCGCGCAAAGACCATGAAATTTCCCATTGACTTCACATGGGAAAAAGTCAGTTTTTTTCAATGTAATAATTAAACGCAATGATGTTAAAAATAATTCCGTATTTCAGTATATTGTTTAGAATTCGCAGCAGCCTCGATTTATTTTATTAACCCAAATTAAATACGAATAGTAAAGATTCGACAGGTTACTTGATGAGTGACAGCTAAAAATTAGAAAAACAGACCAGACAAAGAAACTATCAAATCTGTAACTATGTGCTCGATAGTAATTTAGCCGTTTCATAAAAAGGTTAGAATAGTTAGACAAATAAAGTAATTGTCGATTATTACACAATCCGCTAGAAGTTCATGAAATGTGTAAATAGTTGATGAACTTCTAGCGAATTGTAAAATAACCTACAGTTCCGAGTCCTTCGGGAACACATGTTCCGCGTCCACCACTCTTTCTCCTAGAGAGCGAGAGAGGTGGTAGACGCGTGCGAGAATCTCTCCTCTGTGACGTGCACTGCACCGTAGATACGAAATATTTCTTTTCAATGAATGTAATTGAAAAGAGAAGTTCACAAAGTGTTTCTTTGTTGTACATTATTGAATATTTTAATATCGCCGTTTTTACATCGTATTTCAAATATACACAAATGATAAATTTCAAATATACACATGATCAAAGTAGGACGATATTTCCTCATAACAGGAAGCTTCTTTTTAGTAAAAAGGTTTTTTCACCGATTAATATTTGCCAATACGTCAGCTCAGAAGAAGTATTTTTGACTTCAATTGTCATTATGATTTTACACAAAGTATTTTTACTCACTTGCACAATTGCCAGTTTGGCAGTTACCTCCTTCTTCTATCTTTCCTACTTCGACCCTAAGAATTGAAAAAGCAATTTTTAAACAATTTCTTTTATTTTCTATCCCCATTAATTGAAAAAGCAATTTTTGAGCAATTTCTTCTATTTCCTATTTACCGTATCTCGAAATGATGATCATGATCATGAAATGCGAACCAAGTCTGATAATATTTTAGATCAACATCGGAAGAGACAATTTTTCATTTTTGCTTTTGCGAATCTTCAAATAATACAATGAAAAAATTAATTGTTGGGCGAGATTATGCGCCGGAAATCTGCGCATTATGCGACATTCGGCGATGAAGTAAGAAGAATTAATAATTAAACATATTCTATGCAAGCTTCAATGTAACTTATCTTTGTCATACCAGTGAGTATAATTATGTTATTAGGTTCATGAAATATGAAAGAACAAGTTCGTAACTTTGGTCTAATAGTAGTCCAGCATGTATTGTATATCATCAGTCCACCCAACTTATATACTAGGAATAAGCGCAAAATTCAAAATATATTATATATATTATAAATATATTATTTTTTTATTATAATATATAATATTCAAATAATATTGTTTCGCTGTCAAGTTTGGAGTCTTTTAGAAGGGTTTTTGTTTTGCTGACTATTGTTTTTGTGGGGTCGTTTTTAAGTTTTTTATATGTATCGTCGATACCACGCTGGAAACACCAGTTCTCGTAAGATCACTGAAGTTAAGCATTGTTGGGCGCGGTTAGTACTTGGATGGGTAACCGTTCAGGAATACCTGCGTGCTGTTGGCCCGTCGTGGATGTGGTGGACCCACATTGGTAGTAAATATCCACCTAGAAACACTACCCGAATCGGGTAGTGAGGCAATGAACTTTCGAGTTCGAACTGCTAATCAATGTATGTATGTATGTATATGTATCGTCAGTTAGAAGGTCCATGATTTTGTTGTTATAGTCTTCTTTATTCATTATTACTATTGTGTTGCTTTTGTCTGCGGGTAATATTATGATGTCTTTCTTCTGATTGAGTTAATAATCCAATCTCCAATCTCTTTCAATAACCATTTCTACGAACAAACCTCAGGAGCAGCAATGGGATCTTCAATCTCACCTGTAATAGCCAACATCTTTATGGAAAATCTAGAAACTAAAATCTTTAATCAATTCAAGCTTGAACCGGAATTTTGTTGCCGTTACATTGGTGACGCTTTTGTCATCTGGAGACGTGGACTAGATGAACTACATAAGTTCTACGATTTCATCAATCAATTACACCATAATATCCAGGTCAACACGGAAATTGAACGAAGCGGAAAATTACCTTTCTTCGACGTACTGGTTTACAAAAGATCTTATAACACATTAGGACATGATGTTTACAGAAAACCCACACATAAAAACAGATACCTACATGCCTCCTCCCAGCACCACCCATCACAAAAGCAATCGGTGATCAATTCCCTTGTATACAGAGCTGTCTCCATAACAGATAAAGATAAATTACAAAATGAATTACAAAATGTTAAACAAATCAAAACAAATCAAAAAAAAATCAACACAACCTACTAAAGAAAGAGAGAGAAAAACGACCACCATCCTACCCTACATTCAAGGTATCACAGAACAAATAGGAAGAATTCTCAACAAACACAACATCCAAACCATATTTAAACCACCTGCGAAAATAGGACAACTTCTAAACAACCCTGAATATAAAAAGCCACCTCTCAGTGATCCGGGAATATATAAAATCCCTTGTTTTTGTGGCAAAGTCTATATTGGAGAAACCGGGAGAGTGATGAGCTAACGAGTAAAGTAACATGAGAGTAAAGTCAGGCTAAAACATTTCACGCAGTCAGCACTAGCTGAGCATCATATAGAAACACGACACAGCATTTTATTTGACAAAACAACCGTCATCGCATAAACGTACGATATTTTTTCAAGACAACACAGAGTAGCAATCGAAATCTTAAAACACCCTAATAACATCAATAGGGACAATGGATATAATACCTACCCGATTTGGTTTTCCGTCCTCCCGGGTTTTTAAAAAAAGACTTGATTGGCCAATCAAGTTCGACCAGTCCCGACCATGGGGCGCTCTGGCCAATCACAGGCATCGTAGAGAATATATATAAGAACAATATAACCTGAAACTTCAGTTTGAGGTCAGCCCTGAAGAAGTGAACTGCAGTTTTCACGAAACGTTGGCAAGATTCGTAGTTTTGCAGAGGTTTGAAACCCGAAAAACCTTCTTTAAATTTATTATAACAAATTTATTAGTTTTTGTTCAAGCCTATAAGGCTGTGGGGGAAAAAAATTTCTCGAAAATTTTGTTTTAATTCTGCTATCGAAAATTTTACAATAACACATTTAGTCGTTTTTATTTAAGGGAAAAAAAAATTTTCTCGAATTTTTTTTTTTTAATTTCCCTATCGAAATTTTTACAGTAACAAATGCAGTTCTTTTTATTGAAGCCTGTAACGTGGTGGGGGATAAAATGTTCGAAAACTTTTTTTTCAAACTTTTGCTATCGAAATTTTTACAATAACAAATTTAGTTATTTTTATTGGATAAAAGAGCGACAACGAAGTCGCTCTTTTCCTCGACCTTTATTGCGTTTGTCTCTACCTCGGAGCAAAACTTGTCTTTTTCTTGCTCCAACTATTTCGATAATATTATTATTCCTATCTATTCAGGAAGGGTTCTCATTCAGTTCTTAATCGACGAGTTGTAGTGAGGTTATGCATCGGATTGATAAGCTCTAGGTCTTATAAATTCATGTTTCGATTAATGCAAATGTTTCGCTAACCTTGCTTTTGAATTTTTTATTAGTGATACAATTTCAGAAACTTCACAGGATTTTTTAAAAGTTGGGAAAACGTCTACGACACTTTTCCGTCAGTCTATGCATTTTTTTCACAAAGGATTTGATAATTATTCAGAAAAATTCGTGTTTCAGCGAGGTTTTAAGACGAGGTTTTAAGTAAAAATTTCGATAACAAAATTAAAAACAAAAAATTACATGAAAATTTTTTTTTTCCTGAGAGCGTTATAGGTTTCAATAAAAACAACTAAATTTGTTATTGTAAAAATTTAGATAGCAAAATTGTGAAAAAAAATTTTCGAATAAATCTTTTTTTCTCCACAGCGTTAAGGCTTCAATAAAAACAACTAAATTTGTTATTGTGAAAATTTCGACAGCAAAATTTTGGAAAAAAAATGTTCTGGAAATTTTTTTCCCCCGCAGCGTTATAGGCATCAATAAAAACAACTAAATTTGTTATTGTAAAAATTTCGATGGCAAAATTTTGAAAAAAAGAATTCGCGAGAACGTTTTTTTCCCCCACAGCGTTATAGGCCTTAATAAAAACAACTACAATTGTGACTGTAAATGTTTCGATAGAAAAATTTTTAAAAAAATGTCGAGAAATTTTTTCCCCCGCAGCGTTATAGGCTTCAATAAAACTAATTTTGTTATTGTAAAAATTTCGATAAGAAAATTTGGAAAAAAAATGTTCTTACAACATTTCTTTTCACCACGTTATAGGCTTCAATAAAAACAACTACATTTATTACTATGAACATTTCGATAGGAAAATTTTGGAAAAAAAATTTCGAGGAAAATTTGAAGTCTATAACGCCTATATACTATATAAAAATGTTCTCGAGAATTATTTTTTTTCAAAATTTTGTTATCGAAATTTTTACAATAACAAATCTAGTTGTTTCTATTGAAGCCTGTAACGTGGTGGGATAAAGAAATTTTTTTCGAAAATTTGTTTTCAAAATTTTGCTATAGAAATTTTTACAATAACAAATTTAGTTGTTTTTTATTGAATCCTTAACGCTGTCGGAAAAACAATTTTTCTCGAAAATTTTATTATCGAAATTTTTACAATAACAAATTTAGTTGCTTTTATTGAAGCCTGTAACGCTGTGAGGAAAAAACAGTTTGTCTCGAAAATTTTTTTATCAAAATTTCGCTATCGAAATTTTTACAATAACATATTTAGTTTTTCTATTGAAGCCTATAACGCTGTGGGGGAAAAAAATTTCAAACAATTTTTTTTTCATTTTCCTATCGAAATTTGTACAGTGACAACAAATTCTTCTACCTAAGTATATTATGATAAGAAATCTTAAAACATCGCTGAAACACGAATTTTTCTGAATAATTATTAAATCCTTTGTGAAAAAAATTATAGACTGACGGAAAAGTGTCGTAGACGTTTTCCCAACTTTTAAAAAATCCTGTGAAGTTTCTGAAATTTTATCACTAATCAACACTGCAAGAGCAAGGTTAGAGAAACATTTGCATTAATTGAAACATGAATTTATAAGACCTAGAACTTATCAAACCGATACATAAACTTACTACAACTCATCGATTGGAGCAAGAAACAGACAAGTTTCGCTCCGCGGAAGAGACGAACGCAATAAAGTTGGAGGAAAAGAGCGGCTCCGTTGTCGCACTTTTCCTCCAACTTCAATCTGTTCGTCTTTACAGCGGAACGAAACTTGTCTTTTTCTTGCTCCAACTGCTTTCCGATCGTCCTTTTCCTGGACAATGATAATTTTTCGACTCTTGCTCTAGGTGCCTCAAATATTCAGCCGTTTCATGAACTGCGTAAGCACCTTTAGCAAGTTAGTGTGCTAGGTCGAAGATTAACTATCAGTTTAACTATTCTAACCTTTTCATAAAACGAATAACTTACTATCGAGCACATAGTTACAGATTTAATGATTTATGTCTCTCGTCTCTTTTTCTAATGTTTATCTATCTTTCACACATCAAGTAACCTGTCAAACCTATACTATTTGTATTTAATTTAGGTTCATAAAATAAATCCAATTGAACACTAAATTGGTGACCCACGACCACTCCTTTAAATGAGCACACACACACAAACACCCAAATATTCATTTAGAATCAAACCGATGGGCCTATGACAATGCCAACGGACGCGTCTCCGGGTTGCCGATATAGGGTCCCTATACCAAGGGTTTCTGCTGAATATGGTTACAATAATTAATAAGCAGCCGCAGACAATTTTCCAGGGATGGTGCCGAAGCAATTGCGCCCCACAAGCGGAGGCGTAACAACCGTGCCAAAATCTGAATGGCATCTGGGTGAGGTGTCTTAAACGGTGACTCTGAGATACCGGGCGACCTCTCAGAGTATGCAGCCTGATCCTTGCATGCGGGGCTCTACAAGGACCGACAAACCCTTTCCCTAGCTGCTCGTGGGAACAAAAATGACACCAAAAAACCACCAAAAAGTTGAAGATGCGGTTCAAAACGATGAAACGCGTGGAGCACCCGACAATGGATCGGCAAAAAGTGGCGACCACCCTAGAGTTCGGGGTGCTGACAATAATTCAGATGGTAACACGACGAAGAACTGGCGAAACGCCCACATTGAGTGGACGAATTAACTCAACGATGACTTGCTGGACTGCTACGATGCCAGCATTATCCCTGTTCACGGAGGCTTTATGGCGCGTGTACACACTCCGTGATGTCAGAAACATCCAGAGCTTCAGCACATTTCGCATCAGTCATTGCGAAATCAACGTACCTACCTCTCGAAAAAATTGATATGTACGCGGAGAGCTTCCCTAACCGCTGCTTGAACAAGCTGCAAATTAAGATGAGGAAGCTCCATTAAGAGCAACCGCGGAAAGCAGACACCTTCTGAGAGATGATCGTGATGCAGGTTCCTCCTAAGCTCCAAGATCTGGCCGAAAAGGATGCCTCCCGTCGTGAGGATATCTCGGAGGAGTCCGACCGCTAGACCATCAATTGTTCAATTTATGGTGCTGCGAGAGCTTTGGCTGATTCAAATCGAAGCCTAAATCTGACGATGTATCAAAACACCAAAAGACGCTTGCATCAACTGAACAAGAAGATTGGATGGGCAAGACAGAATGCGTCCCGTGTTCAGTATGTGATTGACTACATAACACCTGGTAGACCGTTCACAGAATGGGTTCGAAAGTTCGCTCAGGAACTGAGGATCTACAATCACACACTGAACAAGTCAAAGCTTCTGACAATTAGACAGCACATTTTTGACAAAATACGGGTTCCATCTGACGCAAGGAGAAGAATATACAGAATATTTCTGTCGCGTTGTACTCCTATCGAAGAAATACAACTTATCCAACCCAAGGAATTACAGGCCAATAAATTGTCTGAACACGCTGTGTAAGATCTTTACAGCTATCCTGAACGAGCCGATTGGTCGGAAAATTTAACATATATAGGGAGAGATTAACGAACAACGTGGTTCGGAAAAAGGTGTAGCAGTCTGCAGGGGAAACCTGTTAATTGACAGGTGCGTCTTTAAAGCCCCAGCATTCCACCTTCGCTGCCTGTCGATGACCTGGATTGACTACCGGAAAGTTCTCGATTCAAACTTTCAAACCTATCACCTCTCTGTTGGAAAGGTTGAAGGTTCATTCACACATAGTAAGAGCATAGAGAGATTGGTGCCCCTTTGGAAAACTAGATTCATTATCTCATCTGGAAAATATGAGCCCTCTCCTCTTTTGCATCACACTTCTGCCACTATCTCTCACACTACACAATTCGCCTGGGTACCTCTAAGGCGAGAAAAATCACCGTGAGAATAAGGTCACTCATGTATTTTATATGGATGACCTGAAGATCTATGCTTCTGGTAAAAGCAAACTTCAGAGTGCTTTAATTATCGTCAAGGAGTACACATGAGAGATTGGTATGGACATTGGATTGGACAAGTGTGCCAAGATTCATCTGAAGAAAGAAAAGATTATTGGCGTTCCCAATGACCCTGAGCTTGTGGATATAAGTGTTATTAGACATCTTGACACTGGAGAGACTTATACATACTTGGGCGTGCCTCAAGGCCACATTCAGGACGCAACATCAGTGAAGGAGTCTCTCCGAAGCAGATACAAGCATCTTCGTCGACAGATTTGGTCTTCAAATCTGTCGGCGTTGAACAAGGTAGCTGCAACTGACATGTTTGCCATCCCTGTTCTACTCTACTCGTTTGGGGTGGTCCAATGGACGAAGAGCGAGCTTATGGCCCTTGATATCGCCACACGTAAGATTATGCATATGCATAAGATGCAGCTCATATCGTCGCAAATAGAAGAGATCCTTTCCTAAAATGGTCAGGAATCATGAGATGATAGGGAAAGGAGCGTTCATTTTCAAAGCCGCACAAGAGGCTGTCGAAACCCTTGGCCGGGATCTTAACAGACGTCAAAAACTTCCTCGCACAACTCCTTAACAAGAAAATGCACGGAAACTTTTACTGAAATGTAGATGATAATTGTTTTTCGAAGGATCTAACGTTTGCTTTCCTCACATCATTCAGACTTAATTCAGACACCAAGGGTTTTATCTTCGCGTGCCAGAACGGTATCATTTCTGCCGTAGTATACCGCAGCTGCATTTTATGCCAATAAGTGGACAGTGGTAGGTGCAGAGCGTGTCCCACTCACGCGAAGATTACGTATTTCCACAGACACAAGCGGCCCGAGGAGTGCTTACTACCATCTTTGTCGCTCGTACGTAGTTGGCCGCGACCCTACCCAGCCAAAGGCTCCGAGGGAGCTATAGTCAATTTTCCAGAACGAGAAGTTCCGAATTTTTCGGAACTACGAGTTTCGAACAGCTGTCTCCATTGCACACTCGATGCCTGATATCGTTCTCCAGGACTTCGAGAAACTAACTATGGTCGTGATAGGAGGAAGAAAACGTGGAGAGGTTTCACGACCTTATAAGGGAGCTGCAGCGATTGTACCCAAAATATTCGGTTAAAGTAATTGTCCTTGTAATCTGTTCTCTCGGGGGTGCAAACCCAGCATCGTTTCGTAACCTCGAATCCATGGCGGCGTACCAAAAACATTCCGAAGCAATTGCGAGATGGATGCAGAGCTGTCATTCTTGGGACGCTCCGTCTCCTCAAGACACACGAGGGTTTCACCAGCCCTCATCGTGATTCCATTGTGCCTTGTGGTCACCCATCTCACGGCTGTACGGCTGTGAGGCGTGGCCATACCTGCGATTTACTGCGGCTCTACTGAGAGCCAGTCTCATTTTCGTGGATATATATATATATAGTTAAAAGTTTGTCATAAGGACAACCGCAGGATTTCGCCGGAAGCGGGTGCTAATCTGAAAAATTTCACCCGCTCCCAGCGAAATCGCGATAAAATTTCAGCTGTAACCACGTCTCACGACCGTGAGATAGGTGCTTACAGTCTGCGACGAATTCAATACGATGATCCGACAAAAGTCTCGTGCACCCTGAGGACACGGAGCGACCCAAGGACGACCGCCTTCTGCATTTTCCCCGCAAGTGTCTCAGCATTTTGTTGACACGCAGGGATGCTTTTCAGGCTATTAACCAGTGAAACCTTGGCACCTCCAAGAGCGCCGATGATCAAGACGATTAGCTTAACAGAATATTCCGGGTATAACCGTCGCAACTCCCTCATAAGGTCTTTATACCTCTCTTTCTTTTCTTTCTCCTTGGCTGTGACGTTTTTGTCAGCTGGTGCCGAAAATTTGATAACGAACATGGGTCGTTTCTCGAAGTCAAGGAGAACTATGTCAGGCCTCGAATGCGCAACAGAAACAATTGTCGAGAATATGAAGTTCCAGTATATGCGGCACTTCTCATTTTCGACAATTCACTCTATTTTCCTAGGAGCGTTTAGCGGAGCGGTATTTCGACTAATGCCGTAAGAGTGACAGAGATGGTAATAAAGCACTCTTAGTGCCGCATTGTGCCTTTGGATGTAGGTCGTTCCGCATGAGTTGGACAACTAGATAGTATGTGTCCTAGATGCTCGGGGTGTGCATGACACGCTCTGCAGCTATCATCGGGAATGTCTTGGCTCAAAATGTGGCGACGGTATGCTAGAGTGGAAATAACACCGTCTTGACATGCCAAAACGTAGCCCTCCGTGCTTGACTTTAATCAGGGTGATCTAAGGAAAGCAAACTTTAGCTCATACGACATCGACTGATCTTCCACATTTCTGTGGAAGATACCGTGCATCCTCTTGTCGAGGAGCTGTTCGCGGAAGTTTTTCTCCTGTGCTTTCTTAATGCGGGCCTTCAGGAGTGAGTATTCAAGATCGATCAGATTTGATGCATTTTGCTCACCCCTGACCATTTTAAGAAGAGGGTCTTGTCCATTTGCGACCATATGTGCTGTACCCAGAATAATCCTGTTGTGAAGACACTCAAGATTCAGTATTCCGCGACCACCTTGACGGCGTGAGATGTAAAGTCGTGGAACAGAAGACTTAAGGTGCATGCTCTTGTTCATGTGCATAACCTTTCGGGACCCGATATCGAGGGATCTGAGCTCGTCCTTCGTCCATGGAACTACTCCAAATGAATAAGGTACCACGGGGACGGCAAGCATGTTCATTGCAGATACTTTGTTCCTCGCCGACAGTTCGGAATACCATATCCGTCGGATGCGACGTTTGTATCTGCATCGGAGAGTATCCTTTATGGATGTCACGTCCTGAATGCGGCTCTGTGGCACGCCCATGTATGTATAGGTCTCTCCAGCGCCAAGGTGTCGTATAGCGCTTTTGTCAACGAGCTCAGGATCTTCAGGGATGCTATTAAGTTTTCCTTTCTTCAAATTAACCTTGGCGCATTTCTCTAACCCGAACTCCATTCCAATCTCTTGAGTGTACTCTTTGACAATTTTTAGAGCTAGATGCAGTTTCTCTTGATTTCTAGCATAGATCTTAAGATCATCCATGTAAAATATGAGTGACCTTATGCTTTCGGTTTCCAGGTTTACCGCAGAGGTACCCTTCGGAACGGCGAAGTGCGAGAAATAGTGGCAATAATGTGAGGCAAAAGAGGAGAGGGCTCATGGTGTCGCCCTGAAACATACCTCTCTGAAAGGTGATACTGTTAGTGATCATACGATGTTTTCCTGATGACATAGTAAATCTGGTTTTCCAAAGCAGCATTAATCTCTCTATGCGCCTCACGATGTGTGGATGAACCTTTAAGCTTTCCAACAGACAGATGATAAGTCTATGGGAGGTTGAATCGATAGCTGTGAAGATCTTATACAGTGTGTTCAGACAAGTTATTGGCCTGTAATTCTTAGGGTCAGCTAAGTTGCCCATCTTCGGCAGGAGCACTGTACGCCCTTCCACCAACCACTCCGGAATAGGCTCTTCCGACTTTACATATGAGGTGAAAATTCGGGTCAGATGCTGGTGAGTTGAAGGAAACTTCTTCCACCAGAAGGTCTTGGTACCATCTGGTCCCGGAGCGGAATAGTTCTTCATGCCTCTTAATACGTTTTCCACCTCCTCGGTAGTGATTGCACATCCTTGGGCATTGCACAGCTCCTTGAAGCTATTTATGTTCTTTGAGCCTTCTGCAAGTGGATGTTGGACTTCGTAGACTTTTCTCCAAATTGCTTCGACCTCCTCTGGTTTGGGCGAATGGTCGACAGTAACTGGAGTGTCTTGGAAGAGTCGAGATGGGTCAGACAAAAACTGTTGATTTTCTCTGATCCACCTTTCTCTCCGCTCTAGATCCACAGTTCGCGCGCGAACTGTCGAACCTTGGCACTGAAAGTCCTGCCAGATGTTATGTAGTCAATCACACACTGAATGCGGGACGCGTACTGTCTTGCCCAGCCTATCCTTGTGCTGAATTGATGCATTCGTCTTTTGGTCTTATGATCAACCGTTGGTTTTGTTTTACGGTTTGCATCTGCCAAAGTTCTCGCTGCACTGTACACACCACAATTGATAGTCCAGAGGTCGGATTCTTCGGAAAAATCTCCACGAAGCTCATCATCCAGTTGAGACAGATCTTTGGGCTTGGGAGAAACCTGAATGTTGATGTTTCTCCGGGTCTTGAAGCATCGTTCATATATATATACATACAGGGTGTCCCAGACTCACGCGTCCGGACTTATATGGCTGTATAAACAAACAAAAAATAAATCGAAAATTCCTTTTCCAAAAATCAGTTGAAGTTTTAGTTTCTGAGTTATAAAATGTTTAAGCTGGACCAATCAGGTGTACCGTATAAACAATCGTACATGCGTGAGCGTCAGCCCAACGCTGTGGTAGTGACTACCGGTTCTCCTGCACAATCACCACCTCGGCGCTCGGTTCAATGTGAAAAACAGCGCGCCGCGACGGGGAGAGAGAGCGCGGCACTGTGTTAGTATTTCGAGTAAAAAAACAGATTCGCACGACGCAGACAGAAAGGCACAATTTGATTACTAAAAGAAAGGAAGGATCCAACCCTTGTAGGAATATTTGGACTAAAGTCATAACCGAGGGATACTAACTAAGAAAAATCCTACACTTAGAAAAATCCTACACTTAGAAAAATCCTGCACTTAGTAAAAACCTACAAGTTAAAAATTATAATAGAAGATTTCGCAAAAAATATTTCTAGATAGTCAGTCCTGTAAGGGCTGGTTTTGTTACAACAACAAAAAATAACGATCAAAATAAAATTACTCTAAAAAAAAGGTTAGGGTTCATAATTTTAAGTTCAACTGTCGTACTTCAGGAAATAAAATGATTCCGGAGAATAATAAGAACATACTAATTCCTTTAGTAGTTTAGTGACACACTTCTCCAATAGATGCCTTTGGATCATGCCCCAGAAACCATCCTCTCAAGGTCACTAATCTAAATTTGCTTTAAGGAGTATAAGACATTTTTTTCTCTATCGCGTACTCAAAGAGATCAAAGATTTTTTTGCAATAATCAAGTTCTTGGAGCCCCATCATTTTGTTACCAACTTTTTACCAACCATCCCTTGCAGATACACTAATTTCAATTTACTTGGAAGGATGCTAGAATTTTTTTTCAATCGTACTAAGAAAATGAAATTCAAGTTTGCAACGTTTATGATAAACAAAAAAAAACAAAAAAATTGTTTTCGCAAACCAGCAAAAGTCTGAACTATTTTTTAAGGAAATCATTTCACTCACTGCCTAAAGATCGCCCGAAAAGTTTCACCCCCCTAACTAATGTAGAACACACCCCAAGTCATCCCCCAAAAACTCGAAAAATCACCAAAAATACAATAATACGAAAATCTGCAATTTTCTTCCACAAAATTATTTCTCGGGGCGCACGAAGATTGCCCAAAAAGTTTCATCCCTAGAGAATGTGTAACACACCCCAATTCATTCCCTAACACTAAAAAAGTTCACAAAAAATGTTTTGGTCCATTTTTGTGCGCTCAAGTGAAATAATTTCGTGGAAGGAAATTTCAGACTTTCGACTTATTGTATTTTTGGTGATTTTTTGAGTTTTGGGAGGATGAGTTGGGGTGTGTTCCACATTAGCTACGGGGATGAAGCTTTTTGGGCGATCTTTAGGCAGTGAGTGAAATGATTTCCTTAAAAAATAGTTCAGACTTTTGCTGGTTTGAGAAATAGTATGTTGCATTACAAGGGATCAAACACAGTGATTGCAACAAGCGAGGGCTGCATTCACACGAGTTGCGATCGTTATGTTACATTCCGAGTAATGGATATTATTTTTCATAGCAAATCTATTGAAAATTCGAGTTTCGGTATCTGTAGCCTTCTTGATTTTTCTCAAAAAACCTCTAGTACGTACCTTTCATTGAGGAGTGTATCAATTCAAACCAAAAAAAAACGTACCTAAAGGTCCCCTTGTTAGTTAGTATCCCTCGGTTATGACTTTAGTCCAAATATTCCTGCAAAGGTTGTATCCTTCCTTTCTTTTAGTAATCATACTTTGCCTTTCTGTCTGTGTCGTGAGAATCTGTTTTTTTGATCGAAATGCTAACGCAGTGCCGTGCTCTTTATCCCCGTCGCGGTGCGACGTTTTTTACATTGAAGCAAGCGCCGAGGTGGGTATTGTGCAGGAGAACCGGCAGTCACTACCACAGCGGTGGCTGACGCTCACGCATGCACGGCTGTTTATACGGTACACCTGATTGGTCCAGCTTAAACATTTTATAACTCAGAAAGTAAAACTTCAACTGATTTTTGGAAAAGGAATTTTCGATTTATTTTTTGTTTCTTTATGCAGCCACATAAGTCCGGACACTTGAGTCTGGGACACTCTGCATATAAATTTAAAAAAAAAATCAAAGTTTGTCATAAGGATCCGGCGAAATCGCGGTAACCCTCGTGTGTCTTTAGGACACGAAGCGACCCAAGGATGACAGCTTTCTGCCTCCATCTCGCAAGTGCCTCGGCATATTTTTGGCACGCGGGTATAACTTTAAGGTTACAAACCAGTGATAGTTTCGCACCTCCAACAGCACCGATCACAAGGACAATTACTTTAACGTAGAACCGGCACGGCAAGCATGTTAGTCGCAGATACACTTGTCTAATCCAAAATCCATACCAATCTCTCATGTGCACTTCTTGAAGATATTTAGAGCAAGTTGCTCGCCATGATTAGTGTCGCCGCCGAGGTATCCAGGAGAATTTCGTAGTGCGAGATATAGAGGCAGAAGTGTGATGCAAAAGAACAGAGGGCTCATGGTATCGCCCAGAAAGACGCCCCACTGGAAGGTGACGTTGTTCGTTGTCACACGATAACTTCCAGATGAGATTGTAAATCTAGTTTTTCAAAGGGGCATCAATCTCTATGCATCTCTCTATGTGTGGATGGGCCTCCAAGCTTTCCCACAGACAGATGATAAGTCTATGAGAGGTTGAATCAAAAGCTTTCCGGTAGTCAATCCAGGCCATTTACAGGACGCGCTGATGGGCTGCAGCATCTTTACAGACGAACCTGTCAATTAGCAGGTTCTCTCGACAGCCTGCTACACCTTTTTTCGAGCTACGTTGTTCATAAATCTCTCGCCACACAGGCTCAATTCTTCGAACAATCATGTTCTTTGGGACAGCTGTAAAGATCTTATACGGTGTGTTCAAACAAGTTAATGGCCTGTAATTCTCTGGGTTGGACAAGTTTCTTTTTTTCGGTAGGAGTATAGTGCGTCTTAACACCAGCCACTGCGGAATGGGAGCTTCCGACTTTAAATATGAGGTGAATATGCGGGCCAAATGTTGGTATGTGGAACTAAACTTCGGCCACCAGAAGTTCTTGATACCACCTGGTCCTGCAGCGGAAAAGTTCTTCGTGCCTCCACGTGCTTTTTCACCTCTTCGGCAGTGATTGATAGCAGTTAGGAGGTTGTCGCAAAACTCATTGAAGCAGATTATATTATCAGTATCTTCTTTCAACTTCAGTGTTTTAGAGATCTTACATACCTCTTTCCAAAAAGTCTCTACCTCGTTGGGCTTGGGTCGGTTTTTGACAGAAACAGGGAGATCGCTGAAGAGGCGCGCTGGGTCAGCGAGAAACTGTTGATTCTCCCTGATCCATCTCTCCCTCTTCTGTATTCTCCTCCTTGCATCCGATAACACCCGTATTTTGTCAACAATATGCTGCTTGTCAGCAGCTTTGACTTGATCAGCGTATGCTTTTAGATCCTCAGTTCTTGGGCGAACTTTCGAACCCTTTCCACGAACGGCCTACCAGATAATATGTAGTCAATCACACACTCTACACGGGTCACATTGTGTCTTGCCCATACAATCTTCTTGTTCAGTTGATGCAAGCGTCTTTTGGTCTTTTGATTCATCATCGGTTTTAGCCTTCGATTTGAATCCAGTTCAGCCAGGTCTTGGGGCTTAGGGGGAACCCGGATGTCAATGTTCCTGCAATGGTCCTGCTTTGCGCGGTTGGCCTTAACGTCACTTCCTCATCTTTGTCTGCAGCTTGTTCAAGCTGCGATTAGGGAAGCGCTCCGCATACATATCCATTTTTCGAGAGGTAGGCAGCTTGATTTCGCAATGACTGATGTGAAACGTGCTGAAGCTCTAGGTGTTTCTGGCACCACAGTGTGTGAATACGCGCCATAAAGCCTTCGTGAACAGGGATAATGCTGGCATCGTAGCAGTCTAGCAAGTCATCATCGAGTTGATTCGTCCACTCAATGTGGGCGCTTCGTCGGTTCGTGGTCATGTTTCCATCTAAGTTATGTTCAGCACCCCGAACTCTAGGGTGATCGGCACTGTTTTCGGACCCGTTGTCGGGTGCTCTGTGCATTCGATCGTTTTGAACCGCATCTACAACTTCTTGGTGGTTTGTTGGTGTCATTTTTATTCCCACGAACAGCTAGGGAAAGGGTTCGTCCGTCCTTGTGGAGCCCAGTAGGCAAGGATAAGGCTGCACACTCCGAGAGGTCACCCGGTATTCCAGAGTCACCGTTCAAGACACCTCACTCAGGTGCCATTCAGCTTTCTGGACGGTTGTTAAACCTCCGCTTGGAGGTTATTCCTTCGGGGACCACCCTGAACAATCGTCCGCGACTGCTTATTAATTCTTGTAACCATATTTAGCAGAAACCCTTGTTACAGGGACCCTCTATCTGCAACCCGAGGACGCGTTCGGTGACTTTTTTTAAAATCAAAATTAAAATTGATTTTTTGAAAAAAGCCCTATTTTAACCAATTTGCTTTCGTTTAAAAATTTGTTTTATACTCTTTTGAGAAGAAAAAGTGGGCTGGAAATAATTTCATGGTCAAATTGAAATTTTACGCTCGAGGGGACAACATTCAACGTACACAGCGCCCGGGAACGAATACTGTTAAGTCTAACTTGCCTCTCAGCTTACATTCAAGTATCTTAAGATGATTTTTTGTGTGTATGTATATTATATAATCATAACGCGGTCCCCTCGAACGTAAAAATCTCAATTTGACCATGAATTTATTTCCAGTACACTTTTTCTTCTACATGTCTTCAAAGAGTGTAAAAAAGTTTTTTTTTTAAGAAAACAAATTTTTAACTAGGGTTTTTTTTCAAAAAATCAATTTTAATTTTGATTTTCAAACAAAATTGTTGTGATAGTCTTAATGCCATTGAAAAAAGCTTTACAACACACAATAATAAAAGTACAAACGGATAATCCTAAAAGAAGTTACACTAATGTGAAGGTGAAAAAGCACCTGAAAAAGTGAAAACTTGAGGCCCCTGTATATTGACAACCGGTTGCTAAATGGACCTATGGTTTGGTGAATTAATACAGGTCCACTAGGACTATAATTTTGCCATGTTTCAACCCGATAAAAAAAAACATTATTTTATGTGGGAACACTTAACCTATTCTGCCCCATTTAAGATGTATGTATGTATTATATATGGAAGTTATAATTTCATAAAAATTGTAATTTTTGATAAAGGGTTTTCTTCGGTCTTGAGGTCTAATATAAAAAAAACGATTTTAGGTGTCAAACATCGTTTATACAGGGTGTCCCAGACCCAAGTGTCCGGATTTATATGAGCTATAAAATATTTAAGCTGGTCCAATCAGGAGCGCCGTATAAACAGTCGTGTGTGCTTGAGCGGGATAACTTCGTTTCTCAACGTTTTGGCGCACAATGCGGGTTTCATTGGGAATTGAACATTTCACTAAAATTAAGTGATATTATTTAATAAAATAAAGTAAGGTTAGGTTAGGAGAAAGGAAAGGGAAAGGTGTCTTCTACCTGTACTAGCCTACTGCGTACGAGAGAAATGTATAGGTGAGTAGAGCCTGAATAGATTAGCCAAGGCAACAGACCCACTATTGAATGAGACATTTATGGACTACCAGAGTGGCTTACGGGCGAATCATTTCTGATTTTTGGTAATAATCTTGACATTAAAATTTAAATTGTACTATTTCCAAGAGACCGCAATGCTATGAGAAAGAACTGTTGTAATTTTTAATGATAACAAACAATATTTAGGGCCTGAAATAGGCTAATGAAAACCATGGTTTTAAGCAAAACCCGCCATGTTTAAGACATTTAAAAAAATTCATTAGATTCTTTACAAAATTTATGTTAGATTTTAGCATGAAGAAAAACAGACATTTGCTATGTTAAACTCCATAACAAAATAATAACCTTGGCTCTAAATATAATTAAAAAATTATTTTTTTAAATGGCAATTAAATACTGAGGTTCTGATGTTCCAGAGACTCGATAGATGAACAATCTCGGGGGTTGCCTGAAAATAGCCTTGTTCATACAGCGCGTACAGCGTAACGTAAACAGTCAGGGCCGCCTGAACCGTTTCCATAATATTGCGCAATCTACTTGACTGCGTAGTATAGTGCATGCGTCCCTTCAGAGGCGGAGTCGCGACCGTCTCTAGCCCTGCCCCCTGAGAAACTGCGGGGACCAGCAATTCTAGGAATTCATATAACGCGTGCGATCGCGCGTTCAAATAGTGAGACTCTGGTGTATTATAATTTCTGAAAAAGCGTTGGCAAGCTTATTACATTCCGCGACAAATGATCGCTGTTCGAAGTATTTTTTATAGAGACTGAGTTGGGAAGTGAGAAATATAGGTCTAATTTCTTCTGTTTGCCAATTTTCATTATTCAAGTTCAACTCCTAGAAAAATCTAGGAAAATAGTGGTAAAAACTTCAAAGTTACAAAAAAATAACCTTGAAATTTCCTCTTTGAAATAAGCCGAAAAAACTGTAAAAATTTTCACTGGTTCTCGAATTATCATTAAAAATATAGAAGAGTGCGCAAGACCAAAATTGCTCAGTCGAGCCGTGACTGCAGTATTTTGTCTCTATTTTCCGTGCGTTGACAAAGGACAACAGACGGTAGTTTTCTTCATTTGTCACTAAAATAACATTGCCTCAAAAAATCGGCGACCTTCCACCTTGGAAGGCAGTAGGTAACAATTTTTGATTAATACCTTTTTCGGTAACCACATTCGGTATCATAATATAATCGCCACTTTTTTATTTGGTAGAACATTTGTGTTTTTCGTCTTACGCCTGTTTGTTCTTAAACCTCAATTTTTAATATAGTACATTTCGTGACTAGTGTGGACTGACGGCCTTTTTGAAACGAGCTTTTCAAAACAAAATCATAAATGGCGTGATTTCATTGTCTCCATGGAAAAATGCAAAATCACGTTTTGAGTCGGTGAAGGTACGCATGAGCTCTACTGCATTTTTGTTCTAACCAGCGTGAATGAGACAACAAAGTATAATGTGCGAGGCGATAGGAACACGCTATACTCTTCGTTAGAAACATCGACTCACCAATCCGCTCTGAATTCTCTTTCTATCTTTGTCATCCACGGTCTCTCTCTAGCGTTACGAAAATACACCGAGCACGTTCAAACAAGGTTCTTTTTTTAACTCTACGTCACGCCGTGCTTACTGAACCCTATTTTGTAACTCATCCAACGCACCGCCAGACGCCGCTCAAAAAGCGTACTTTTGCGTTTGTCTATGAAGGCATGAAAACACGCCATTTTTATGATTGCGTTCTGAAAAAATCTTTCTGAACTCTTCATTAGGTAACCCTACTTGGTCCGCTCCAAAAAGAAGACAAGCTGGTGAACAACCTATCGCTCTATTTACAGTGTTCTTTATTACAAATTGCGCATTTTCTAGTCCTTTTTTCCAATCCGCAGACCCAGCTATTTTAAACAAAGTTGACCTTAAAAATCTAAATACACGTTCAGCTTTGCCATTCGCGCGAGGAGTGCCAGCTGCTACTTTGATATGTTTAATACCTTTTACAGGCATAAACTGATCAAATTCCTGAGAAGTGAAGCAGCTTCCTTTGTCGGAAATCAAAGATCTCGTTTTGCCGTAGTGATGAATATATTTCTCAATTTTCGCTACTGCTTCTTTCGCTGATGTCAACTTTACACGGTAGAATATCAGAAATTTGGTGGAACCATCTGTAATCAGGAAGACATGCTTGTAGCGAAGACTCGCGGATTTCAAGGGTCCACAGTGGTCAATAAAATTTGCTTCGAAAGGTCTTTTGGCCCTATCCCACATATGTAATTCACCTTCCCCCTGACTAGATTTCAACTAATACACTAAGCACTTCAAGCCATTACCCACATATTCTTTTAATTTTTCACGCAACTCTGGGAACCAATACACCCGTAAGAGTAATTCGACAGTTTTATCAACCCCAACGTGACCGATATCGTCATGGCAAGATATAATTACACTATTGATCATAGTCACAGGTACAAAGAAAAGAGCAGAATCCTTGTACTTTCTGAAGAGCAAACCATTACGTATTTCGTCCCTGTCGCTATCTCCCTGCTGTAACGATTCGCGGATTTCGTTCAGTTCTGGATCAGACAACTGTTTGTACATAAGCTCTTGTTCCAAGGTCAAAGGCTCGATTACAAAGACTTCACGGCTCAGAGCATCGATATGCCTTATACGTTCGGAAACTCTACGAGAAAGTTTCAAGAAACAAGGCCCATCGGTTAATATGCGAGTTGATCTCTTTTTCATTTGGGAATTGTTTTATCGCGTTACAGTCGGTATCCGTCATTCTTGGCTCGATGAGTGGAATTCTCTCCTGTGATGACAATGTAAATTCGCTGTTGGATAGTTTTGCGGGTTTATCGGCTTATCTCTCGATGACAGCTGTAGTGTCTCCTCTCCCCTTCGAAGACTCCGTCGCAATATTCCCATTTTTTCCATGTGTTCTTAAAGATCCAGCAGGACACTGACCTGTCTGATGACAATAAAAGCAGGCTCAACGTTCCTTGGGGGAACTTTTACATTCGCTGGCTAAATGTCCAAATCCATGGCAGTTACAGCTCCTTGGTCGCGGCGGCATGACTCCTGTTGATTTTAAATCTTCTGCTTTACTTTCCGCAGCTTTAGTCGATTTAAAATTAAAACCAGGTTCTCCATACTGCTTTCCACCGGGTCCTTTCCGTAAATCTTTACGCGGCTCGTCCTTGGTAATTCTCTGCATTCCATCTAACAGATCTATGAGTGTCTCATAATTTCCTGCTCGTGCATGCGTTTTAATCAAAAAATCGTGTACCCCTTCTATCATATACTCAATAGACAATTCTTCTGCCAACTCTAGTTTATTAATCAATTTCAACTTTCCTTGAAAATATGTGGAGAACTTCTCTCCTGCCTTCCAAACTCTGGCTTCCATCTTCTTCGTTCGAGTAAGCGGATCTTTACGACAATTGTAAAATGCTGTTAACTCAGCCCATGATTTTCCAACAATTCCGGGCGTATTGTTGTACCAGTCTAGTACACGCTTCTTCAGTCTTCTTGAAGCTTGAAATTTGATAATATTGTCTGGAACCTCGTAAGCCGCTTGGATTTCATCAACACGTCGAATCCATCTTTCGACATAGTCTTCCTCATCTTCGCCAAATAGTGGAATCAAATCTCCGATCCCACTGTATTAGGGCGCTGCTGGTCTAGCATTATTCCTCTGTGCAGCATCTTGATTATTCCCATTGTTGCCCATCTGACCACCAATTCGCATGGCTTCCATCACCGCCCTCGTAGTCGCTGCAATGATATCTTCAACGTTTGCAATGACTGCTCCTCCTACTGGAGCTCGGTAGACTCCAGAATCTTCAGATCTAGCCACACTATGCATATCCTCATCTAAGCGAAGATGTTGCCCGTTTTAATCAAACCCGTAGAAGTCTTCACTTTCAGAAGATTAAACGGTAGACAAAAAGGCCGTTTTACATAAGAATAGTTAAGAACAGTTTATTCAAGTATGATTGATACAAGACTAACTGCTTTCTTCCATTATCGACGGAAAAATCGATCTATTACGATCAATCACCATCTATAGATGTCACTCGCATCGCGAGGCGCGAAAATTCAAAATCGTTAAACATAAATATATTGACATGTGGGAAAACGAAATTAAAAATTCTGATATGTTATAAAACGTTTTTGGAATGCAGTAGAGAATTAAAAAATGTGTAATGTCTTAATATCTCATTTTTGCAAGCATTTTGTTCATGGTTTTTATTTAGGAATTGAATGAAGCTACACGGAAAAAAATGTGCATTGAATCAAGTAGGCTGAATTACTTGGCTGATATTACTTGAAAGAAGCCAGTAGTTTCTTTTTACAAGGGACCGATTTTCTTGAATCAAGAAAATAATAGAATCAGAACAACTAACTGAATCAAGAATATATTTTCTCCAAGCAAATAACTATTGAATTAATTTGTTCCATTGTACTTATTTGCGTGAAGTTTAATAAAATATTGAATGGGGTCGTTGCATGAATTTTAGATAATATATTTTTTGTATACTGCATAAAATTCTGAAAAGCTAAGTGCATTCAAAAAAAAATTTGAATACTTCATTTTCGAGAAAAAAAATATTGAGGAAAAAGTATCGAAATCCCTATTCGAAAATTCTGTGACCTTGATAGTCACGCCCTGAAAAGTGTTTAACCAATCTGTTTATTTAAAATTGTTGAAAAGCAATTTTGAAGTGGACTGCACGTAGTAAAGATCTTTAAAGAATATAGTGTCTTTTGTAAGATTCCGAGGAATTTCATGAGATTTCAAAGAATTTCCTAGGATTATAGGAAACTTCACGAGATTTAAAAGGATTGCAAAAGGCATGAAAAGGTTCCATAGGATTATAAGAAATTCCTACAGATTGCCAGGGGTTTAAAAAAGATGAGATTTTTCAAGAGATTTCTGATGATTTTAACGCAATTTAAGGGTTTCACGGGATTTTAACGGGATTACTAGGGACAGAGGTTCTTAAAGGGTTTCAAGGTATTTCAAAGCTTTTAGGATACTTTAAAGGATTCGAAAGGATTTCACGCGATATTATGGGAGATACATATTGTATACCAGATTTCAAAAATAGTTAACACCTCAACTAAATACTTTTTTAAATGCATGGCACTATTTTGCTACTATTTTTCCAAATTTATGCTAATATAGGATCTATTTTGAATTTCTCAAATGGGTCCAAAGCCTCTTGACATAAAGAAGTTTTGATTCTTATATTCCGGACTTTAAACACAATATCCGTCAAAGTTAAATATGTTTTTGCTGAAATCGCAGGTCAAAATGTATGTATTCAATTATTCATGTTCGTGTCACCTCTGCTGCATATTATTATTCAGCAAATAATTATTTAGCAACGAAATGTCAAACTTTATTGATAGAAATAAAAATCCACGAAATTCCCAAGGCAACTGCACGACTCGCTAGAGAATATCTTATTATTTCAGGTACTTCAACACCTTCAGAAAGAGTATTTTTCTCCGCTGGCAACATAATCACGCCCAAACGAAATTATATTTCATATAAAACTTTGTTAAACCTCCTGGCCATCAAAAGAGATCATAAATCCTGCGCTTATTAACTAAAATAAAAAAAAGGTTTAAATGTTTTTAAAAATAACAATACTCGTACATGTCCGGGGTTCGATCAAACATTCAAATATTTATTGAATATTTAACTTTAGCGGAGATTGTGTTGATATAAAGTTCAGAATACAAGAATCAAAACATGTTTACATTAATATAACCTTCTTTGGCAAGATTACGATATCCGTGGCGACAAAGTTTTAATGCGCATTCCTATAGGGACCTAATCTACCTTTCCGATACTGCTGACGCCACCGAAATTTGCGGCGACCCTGGCAAAAGTAAGGTGAGCAAAGCTCGAAATCCATTGGAAACAATACAAAATAAATTCAAATTATAAATGCTGTCATAAGTCATACGCACTTTGAAAACATTGTATGCGATTTAGAACAAATTTATGTATGGTAAAAAAATTGTTCAAAATGTGTACTACTTATGGAAGCATTTTATAATTTTAGTTTACTTTGCATTGTTTCCAATGGATTTCGAGCTTTCCTCACCTCACTGTTGCCACGATCGCCGTAATTTTTCGGTGAATCAGCGCCATCGAAAGATAGATTAGGTCCCTATAAGATTTTTTGCGAGAAACACAAATCTGAAAGTTTTAAATCGATTTCTTAAATACTTTTCGAGATATCGTTTTTTTTACTTTTTTGTTAAGTTCTGTAACCAGTCACAGTGGTACCTTCCCGCCACCCATAAGGGGCTATTCAAGTATTAGGTAAGTATTTTGGGGGGTGGGGGGTCTAAATAGATGCTTATTGTTGTATATTCATAATGCAAAAATATGCTTACAATAGGTGGGTTGGGGGGGTCTAGAATAGGTATTATTAACGTAATACTTGAACGGCCCTGAGGCGTTGAAAAAGGGGTAGGGGTGAGACCTGCATTATTCGATTATTCAATTTAAAACTGCCAGATTCGTGTTTCTCGCAAAAAATCCTATAGGAATCCACATTAAAACTGTCGAAAAACGGATATCGTAATCTCCCCCTTTTTTAACAGAAGGCAGTTTGACCGATATTATCACAGAACTTCACGTCAGTTGCTAGTACGTGGTGGATTTAATCGATAGAATATCGTTTGATTCCAAGAATCGACTTTGTGACTGCACAATTGACCGTTTAAACGTTTGGCCACATGGTCGATTGGCATTTTTTAAACTTTTGAACCATTTAGACGCCATGCCTGAAGATGCTGTTAAGACAATACGAAAAAAAAGGAAACAGCAAACAGTTTTTTAAAAAGCCCTCCAATGATTATTTTAATTTTGTCCCTAAACTGTTTGCATATCATCAGACTTGTATTCCGCAAAGTACCAATGAGTGAGTAGACTTTTTGGTTGAACTTACCGCGAGAGGTTTTAGAACGTATGTCCGTGGTCAAAATAGTAAAGTATCGTACTATGTAATTAACGTTAAACAAAATCCATGACGACAAAGAACGTTCGCTGACGACTAAATTGGCCGCATGAAAATGAAGATTAATCTTTCAAGATTTGCATTGAATCTCACCTGAGTTTTAGACGTCAACTGGACAACAGCTTTACGGAAATTCAATTTAGTGTCTGCATTACCCATTTTTGAAGAAGATGGGAAACTATATTTATTAATGCAAAGAAAAGAAGTCGCCTTTAGGAAGAGTTTAGTTTAGGTCATAAAAACGCAGTTTCCCAAGGACTTTTATTAATTAAGGTAGCAACTAGAATGTATCCTGATCGCCATTCTGCTGTGGAGGAGATTTGAGATTGTTGACGATACTTAGGACCTAATCATGTCAACAATTCACGATCAACACCTAAGGAAAACTAAAGTGACGAGTGAGACATGACATGAGTGACACAAACTACAATCCTCGGCATGATCCAATAAATACATGGTCTAGCCACTTGAGGGCCCCGTTTCGTCCAAATCACGCAACCGCTTAGTTCCACCATTTTGTTAGTATAACCGCGCAGTTTGAATTTGACGCGTACACTCTGTACGACAAACTATTGTAGGAAAATCAGTATGTAGGAAAAAATATTATGAAATTTGAAGGAATAAATTCCAAAATTACTTGTAATAAGTACTAAATGATGTTTATTAGAACACTGATAAGAAAATAAATTCTAGTTGTGACAGAATGGAAGTTTGTAAATAATACTGAATGACAGCGATCAAAAGTACAACCAAATTTTGTACATACATGATTCTCATGTCGCCAATTCTTTCAGAAAAATCAAAATATAAGCAAAACTGACAGAGGTCTGTAATAGGATTGCAAGGGTCCGTAAATATGACAGAAAAGTTTGTAAGGTTAAATAGATTAATGAATCTCATTTTTACGATGAAAATATAAGTACGTAACATTAATTGCTAATTAACATCCTAATATATACATGTACAGAAATAAATTTTTAATAATGACAAATAATGGAAAGGAAGCATACATCACAATAATCAGTATATGTTTAATGAACAGTTATGAAAGTACAATCTGGTAAAATTTGGAGTTTTATAGTTTCTTTTTACCTTTAAATGGGAAAATTCGTAAATGTGTTTAAAGCTCAGAAAAGAAAAAGCAAAATATGTGTGCGGGATACATTTTATTCATTAAGATAATTTACAACAAGAAATCAAGATTTACTTCATCTTCGACATTTCGGAGAGAAAACTTTGTCCACGAATCACCGCATATAATGCAATGTGAAAAGTAAATTATCATTAGCTTCATTTGTATATATTTATAGTAAGACTTATTCTTACATTCTTCTCGTATTGTAAAATCTCGAAATTCTTTTGCCTTTCAATATAAATATGTATGTATGCAATATTATAGGGTTTATATATTTATATTATAGGGAAAGGCAACAGGGAGTAACTGATAAAATGGAAATTGTGCAGGAGATTGAGCGCAAAAACATTGTGTCAAATTTAAATCGCAATTAAAAAAACATGAAATTCTGCCTTCGAGTTGACGTATTGCTTAAGTTACTGAATACTGAGGGAAAAAGTTTAATAAAAAAATCATTCAGTTCGGAGAAGACTGAGTTCTGCTTTTGAGGTTAGAATTTTTTGGTATCGTAAAATCGTCTTATAATCGTGACAAAAAGTGCAATTTTCATTTCATTTTTTAAATGGCTAGACGTCCCCGTGATGTTCAGTTGATGAACACGGAGAAAGTTTTATCGAAAAAAGTTATTCACTTCCCAAAAAATTAATTTTCAATTCGACGGTGTCATAGTGCGATAGACGATTTTTCGCATTCAGGTAGTGATAAATAATAAAATTAACGTTTTCTGCTGTTGAACCATGAAGATATTGAAATACACGCCTTTTGGAAATATCATAAAAAATAGCTTGATCACGAAAGTCTTTACTTTTAATGGATATGAAAATCAATCTTTAAGGTATTGCTACCATCAAAAATTCGATTTCGAGCAAATACTTTTAAGTGTATTTCAATTTTTGAGAATTTTCTAACAATAAACCCCATTTTCAAAAAATTGTCATTTGCCACCTTCTGTCTTTCCACCCTTTATATATTAATTATATTACGAACGTTAGACAAAATTTTAATAAGAAGCGTAAACAAGAGCATCGATAATTATAAATAAATATTAAATATATCTTTCGATCAAATTTTCCTCCAAGACTGAGGAAGAAATATTTTGAAACAAATAAAACATACTTATTATTCTATATATCGTGGTTACTACATTATATAATTTGATTCCTTCAGTACTTTCCCAGTTGATTTCAGTTTTATTTTATTCTATACACATATGCCAGTTTTTGTCAGCAAGAAGAGGTTATGAAACACGTAACCTGAAATTGTAGTTGATCCGTATTATCCTTTACCCATCTTCAACATTACAATACATCTTATTAGTATTGAAATACTTCTATACAGCAAAATTTAGGGTTACCATCTGGGTCGGGTGAAAAACCAGGACGGTCCAAAATTTTCAAGCGATCCCTAAAAAAAAAAGAAAAAAGGTCATCAAGACAAAAATGTACCAGATATCCTTGACAAAAGTATGGGAAATGGTATAAATAATGTAGTATTATTGTAATTATTGTTATTTAATAATTTAATTATCTCAGTATTATGCTGAAACATACAACTGCGATTGTAGAAAAATAAAAATATAAAATATTTGCTGTCAAAAATCTTGCTTTCGTAAAAAACCAGGACATTTTGCCTATTTTCAAGAAAAAACCAGGACACCAGGACAGATCTCGAAAAAAGAGGATATGTCCCGAAAAACCAGGATGGATGGTAACCCTACAAAATTACAACAAAAATTTAATTCTAAAATTTTAATTTTAAAATCACTTACATTTACCGCCTTACTTATCCAAAATGGCGAAACTAAGCGGTTCGTTCTGATTGACTCAGTTTTTTTACTTGCGCGTGGCTAGACCATGTATTTATTGGATCATGATCCTCGGGGCTCGGACCATTAAACACGATTGACACAAGCAAACATGATGGAAGTAAAAACCAGGTCATGATTAGTGATGGGCGCTGCTCGGTATTTCACAGTCATGAACAATCCTGACCGGCCAGACCCAAATATTTCCACCAGAAAAAGTTTTTTTATAGAGCAAAGTGATTTAGTTGTTAGGACATACCCTATACTAAACTTTTACAAAAAGTTTTTCGGTTCTAAATGTTCCAGTTATTCTCAAAGTAATAAAAATTCCAAAAAGCTGAGCATAGCAGACGACACTTTTGACAGTTTCGCGCGAGTTTCGAGGAGAATTTGAAAATGATACTTTACAAATTTACAAATTACATTGAAAATCTGTTGCATTTACTAAGCAATATTTTTAAAATAATATTTAGTAGTATGCTAAGTTATTTTGAATATCATTTCAATAAATATGACACTTAAATATTAAGTTAAATACTTTGTATGGTATAGGTTATATTCCCTAAATGAAAATATTGTTTTTTTGTCTTTAAATAAAATAACATTGATATCTAATTATTATGAATTTATATGTATGAGTAATTTGTGTAAATAGTTTATTATTTGTTATTATTTATATGTGATGAAATTCAATAAGGCAATTATTATAATTAAAAATGGTAACAATGACAATACAAATACTAACAAATAATACATTATTTAAACAAATTACTCATAAGTCTAAATTCATAATAATTATTTATCAATTTTATGTTACTTAAAGACAAAAAAACAGTATTTTCATTCAGGGAATATAACCTATACGATACACAGTACTTAACCTAATGTATAAGTGTCATATTCATTGAAATGAGATTCAAAATAACTTAGCACACTACTAAATATTATTTTAAAAATATTACTTAATAAATGCAACAGATTTTCAATGTAATTTTTTCAATTTGTAAAGTGTAATTTTCAAATTCCCCTCGAAACTCGCGCGAAACTGTCAAAAGTGTCGTCTGCTATGCTCAGTTTTTTCGCATTTTTATAACTTTGAGAATAACTGGAACATTTAGAACCGAAAAACTTGTTGTACAAGTTTAGCATAGGGGATGTCCTAAAAACTAAACCACTTTTTTCTATAAAAGAACTTTCCTGTTGGAGATATTTGGGTCTGACCGCGTTTTACCAACTTTTACCGTCATGACCGGACATTACCGGTCAGGTCAGGCAAAGATATTATCTTTGGGTCAGGTATTACCACAGTCAGGCCAAAGATAAATATCTTTGGTCAGGCCGAGCAGTGCCCATCACTAGTCATGTGGCGTTTACGACAATTCGCTCTGAGCTCGATGGGGTGCTCAACCATTTTCTCCATTTTCATTTTCGTGATATATGAATGCGGATTAATGGTGGACTCTCATGGCAGATGAAAGCAGTGGTTGAAAATTGAAACTCATGAGAGTGAAAGAGACGGATAGATCAATTTATCTCTTTCACTCTCATGAGTTTCTGCTTTCATCGGCGGTGGGAGTCCACCATAAGAATCAAAGATGGAGTTGTCAACCCGCCCCCCCCCCAAACTCATGCAAGTATCGAGATCAGTGAATGTATAGTATACCATTAAACCATTTCCCTTTCAGGTTAGGCGTGACACTACCCGATTCGGGTAGTGTTTCTAGGTTTTTCTTGTAGTTATAAATAACTACAAGTGTGGGCTCACCACACCCACGATGTGCCAACAGCACTCATGTCAGTATTCTTGAATGGTCACCCATCCAAGTACTAACCGTGTCCAACGCTGCTTAACTTCAGTGATCTGACGAGAACTGGGGTTTTCAGCGTGGTATGGCCGTTGGTAATTTAGTTAAAAGATTAGCAAGCGATTCAACATCCCTGGATTCAACATTTCGACATTTTCTTCCATTGGGACCATTTTCAAACAAATTTTTCGCTCCACTACTTCATTCATCGCTCTGTGACAGTGGTGTCAGAACGCGGATATCTCTGGCATGCACAGTAGTGATTCCTGTGTATTTTTAGATTGACACATGGCGTTACATAACCTAAAAATACCCAGGAATGACTACTGCGCATGCCAGAGATACCCGTTTTGTGAAGGTGCTTTTACACCTGTGCATGCATGCATGTGCGTACGCATGCATTTACAAG